>VMDO01006075.1:87500-104286 GCA_007922755.1 Pedetes capensis | reverse complement strand
CACCATTAGTTCATATCGGATAGTCTAATTTAATTATACATGATATATATTGATTTTAAACAAAAGTTTTGTTTTTTTCTTTTCTTTCAAACCTTAGGCAAATTTAATACCATCATATTAGAAAATTTGTCTTAACATACATAAGATTCAACTGTCAGAAGAAATTTTTCAGCTAATTTTAGTGTTAATATTTTAATGAAAAAGTACACTATTAATGATTCCTTGTATAATCTATGTATTAAGCATCTCTGTGGAAGTAAAAATAAAAGAAAAATCAAAAACCAAACAATAAAAAAAAATCAAAATGAGTCAATAAAGAAGTGATAATTTGAGAGTCATTATAATTTAGTTTCTTTACAGCTCCAATTTTCATTCCCACTTTATGTAATGAGTGCTATGTCAGTCACTTACATTGTGACATTAATTTGTGGAATTGGACAAATTCAACCAGAAAATTTTACACTTATTCAAAGCATATTTAAAAATCATTGCAGAGAAAGCGATCATATATTTACTATGTCTGTTACTGTATACATCTGAAATAAATTTACATTTATATGTCTTAATAGAAATATGTAACAGAGATTATTCATTTCTAATGTTGCCAAGTCGTGTAAGAAACACTAGAGTCCATGACAAAAAATACTAATATATCATATATTGTTATTATTATAGTCATTTAAACCTGTACCCATACCACTGTGGAGTCCTGCCAGATCTCAGAAGCTAAGGAGGGTCAGGTCTGGCTAGTACTTGGATGGAAGACCACCTAAGAACACTAGGTATTGTAGACTTGGGAGAAGAACCCAGCAACCTACTCCCAAAAAGCAATCTGCCATTGAAAACCCTATGAAGCCGTAACAATACTATTTTGCCTGTTTATGTAGGGTGGCTATGAGTTGGCTACCAACTTAATGGCACCTAACAACAACAACAACATAGTCATTTAAGGAGGGAGAAAGGAAAGCAAGAGAAGGCTCACAAAATGCTTCTCCTAACTTCATTTTAAATACAAAATGTAAGCAGCAAGCAGAGAGAAACCCCCGGACGGGGGTAGATATTGGAGCAGACTGCTTGTTAGGAGAAGGACCTATATACTCAGCAGTTGCAAGGCAAGCAATGGGTCCGGCACAGTCATTTGACCAAATAAGAATATGTGCCGAGAGAGCATGGGATACGCTACCAAGAGAAGGGGCGACACCAAGTTTAGTGTCGCTCAGACAGAGGCAAAATGAACCATTCGTGGACTTTGTTGACAGGGTCAATAAGAGTCTGGAGCATAAGGTTATTCATGAAGGTGCAAAAGCAGAACTGTTTAAGCACTTGTGTGGGATGGCATGTCCAGTGACTGCAGGCAAGCCTGCCAGGGCCTAAAGAATGGGACCCTGGAGGATTGGATTGTGGCTGCGCAGGATGTGGGTTCCATGACCCAAACTGCCACAGTCATGGCCAGAGCCTTCACCGACCAAGCAGTGGACAGCATTGCTAAGGCCTTCACCGCAATTCCAGAGAGATTCAAAGACAGGAGACCTGGCAGATGTAATAACTGCGGGGAGAAAGGACATTGGTGGCGGGAATGCCCAAAAGGGCAAGAAGGGCCCAGAAAAGAGAGGAGGGAGGAACTATCCGAGCAGAGTAACAGTAGGCCTCATGGTCCATGTCATCGATGTGGCAAAATGGGCCATACTGAGAAAATGTGCTGGTCCAGGTACCATAGGGACGGCACACCCCTCCACAAACCTCTAAACAGGGTGGGCCGCCTTCTAGCACAGCCACAAAGGAAGGAAAGAGAAAGGCCACAGAGGAAGATAAGAGACCTCCTGAAAATACAAATAAGGACAAGAGCAAGGAAAAGGAAAAGCCACAAAGAGACAGGAACAGGCTCTAGGTGCACTGGACTGTACCTGTGGAGGCTGAACTGAAACTCAAAACTGATGCCTCAGCAAGTAATAAAGGGTCCGATAATGATTTGAAAAATTTGGGATCTTTGAGTAACAAAGAATCAGAAATGACAGGATCTGACAAAGTACCTATGTTAAAGGAGGAACATCAATTAGTTAAGATCTGTTTTGTACAAACAAATCAAAAGGATTGATTGGGTAATTGTTTAGAGGATGACATTGCTCAGAATAATAATTTTGAAGATAATAAATATAAAACAGAAAAGCTCAAATGTAAGTCAAAGGAGCTCAATGGTGAAATGGACAAAATGCTAAATGTCAAAGGTGTATGTTCTAATGATGGGTTAACTGTTGTTAAAGAATCCACTGTAAAATGCTCTTGGTGCCTTTTACGACATTCTAAGGACAAGTTGTTAGATGTAATGTCTTGTCAGCACAAGTTTTGTATGGATTGTTTCCAACCATACCTAAAAGAAAAGACCACTCCAGGTGCAATAGATATTCGATATATGAACAATATAAAGCCATATCCAAAAGGTATTGCTTCTGTAATAGATTGGATTGATGGAAATTACAATCAGATGACATATGTTAAGAAATGTAAGAAGATGATTTTCAGTCTAAATCTGTCAAATTGTAAATTTTGGGAAAAGGAACCTTGGAGCCAAAAGGCCCTTGCTGATGTTCCTATTGAAATTAATTCAATAACATTGTATAAGTTTTCATCTTCGATAGTAACTATGATGCCTTTAAAAATTAAGGTTCCTACTAAGTCAACATATGTTGAGGATACTGTTCTGACTTCTTTCTATAAAGGCTAAGAAATCTTAATGGATAATGAGGAAAAGATAAGAGTTAAAAAAGGCAAGAAGCCTGTAAAAGCCTTTATGGCACCAACAATTATGACAGTAACCAATAGCACAGGTGTTCCCTAAAACCCCAGGGACAGGCCATAGTGGAAAGAGCCCATAAAACTTTAAAACAACAATTAGAAAGAGAAAAAGAGGGAAGGAAGTGGCAGTACCCACCCAGTGTAATACTTAGTAAAGCCTTAACAACTATCAATATACTTAATATTCAAAAACATGAAAATAGGCCCAGAGTGAAAAAGCACTGGGGACAGATGTCAAGGCCACCAGAAATTTTGGTATGGTGGAAAGACCCTCGCACTGGAAAGTGGAGGGGGCCCGACATGTTACTAACCCAAGGCCGAGGTTCGGCATGTGTTTTCCCACAGGGGAAGACAAGCCAATTTGGATCCTGGCGCGAAATGTCCGGAGAGCAAAGGACGCCGAGGGTAGTAACACCAAAAAAGGGGACAAGGACTTGGACAGTGAGCCACAAACTTCCAAATGCCCAGGGAACTATCGCAGAAGAGGGGGCGTGAAGAATGTAAGGGCTGATGGAGGGAGTGGTGAAATTGAGGACAGCTCAAACAATGAACCCAAAAGCAATAACGACAGCAGAAAAAACCACCAAACTGGGTGAGACCACTAAAAGTAAATAGGGAGCAATGTCAAAAATTGTAAAGGGTACCCTAACACTGTTAATAATGGTGCTCCATTGGCAGCATCTGCCATGCCAACGGCAACTGCTGTGGAGCCAATTATGGTAATAGAGGTAAATGTAACACAGGTAAATGATGCCATAAATAATAGCTGTGTGTATTGGGCGTACGTACCCAACCCGCCACTCAACAGGGCGGTTACTTGGGATGACACACCGGTAACTGTTTATACCAATGAAGTGCCATGGGTAGTGGGACCTTAACGACTCAAGGGGCCCACTAAAGCCAGAGGAAGAGCTAAAAGTCATCAAAAACTATAATGTGGGAAGTGAAAATGTGCCTATATAGGGAAAAAGGAAAGGCACTGCTTGACAGTGGTCGATAAGATCTGGCTAATGTCAAGCGAGGAGAGGTTATATGTTCCATCATTTGGGTTGAGGAAAGCCAAAGAGGTGCCATGGATGCCAAAAGGCATGGATCAGAGCCCATATAAATAGAGTAATTACATAAACAAAATGTGAGGGTGTTCATGAAAGTCCCCGGGAAAAAGTAATGGGGTGGGAACACACAGGTTTAGTGAAAGGGCTCATATAATTGGCACCTGCATTGTTAAAAGTATGTTATGGACTACAAACTAATCCCACCTTCACTCCAGGTAACAGAAAAGGCACCTCCACAAGTACACCTGTGGAAGTTGATGGCTACAATTAGACCTCCTTGGGCAGTAAGCACTTCAGATCCTGGTAAAAAGGCTGGAATGAAATTAAGAACTTGTATAAGACTCCTATATGTAATGTTAAGAGGGGAGACAAAATGGAACAAGATGGATGGGTCAATCTTTTGTAAACAATGTAATTTGTTGTTGTTCTTGTTGTTAGGTGCCATCGAGTGGGTATACGATTCATAGCGACCCTCTGTACAACAGGGGAAACACTATTGTCAGTGCTTCTCTGCTGTGCATTGGGTTTTCAATGGCAGGTTGATTTTTGGGAGGGGGTTGCCAGGTCCTTCTCCCAAGCCTGCAGCACCTGATGTTCCCAGGCGGTCTCCCATCCAGGTACTAACCAGGCCCTGCTTAGCTTCCGAGATCTGCCAGGATCGGATTCCACAGGGCTATGGCTGCAGGCTAAAAAAGAGAACATCTATTTGTTATGTGTAAGAAAGGGAATTTGGGTACCAGTTAGACAACATCGACCATGGCAAGACTCACCAGCCTTGGCCTTGCTCCAGGGAATTGTTAAAAGACTTTTAAAACTGCTCTGTTATATGTTATGATTATTGCTGTATGCCTTATGATTATAATCGCATGTATAGTCACCAGGAGAGTTTGAAATGTAAAATGTGATGTAAATGATCAGGACCTAAAACTCTGTAATGGTACAATTATTCAGAGAACATGTCCATCAAATTAAAAAATTAAAAGAAAAAGAGGGATATGTAGGGAAGAATTGGGAGGAAATTGGCAAAAACTCCCAAACTGGGAAAATGGCATTTGAATATCTGGTTTGTAAGTTAGAAATCTAGGGAAAATGAAAGTAACTTGGTTGCATGTTTGTACAAAACCCTTCCTGATTGGACAGTTGGACTGAAAGCTGATTGGCTCAGGCCATTCCATGGGCGAGCTACATGTTGTTGTTGTTGTTAGGTGCCGTCGAGTCGATATCTGACTCATAGTGACCCTCTGTACAACAGGGGCAACACTATTGTCAGTGCCTCTATGCTGTTCATAGGGTTTTCAATGGCAGATTGATTTTGGGGAGGAGGTTGCCAGGTCCTTTTCCCAAGCCTACAGCTTCTGGTGTTCCCAGGCGGTCTCCCATCCAGGTACTAACCAGGCCCGACCCTGCTTAGCTTCTGAGATCTGATGGGATCGGATGCCATGGGGCTACAGCTTGCAGCCCCTGAAACTCCCAGGTGGTCTTCCATTCAAGGACTAACCAGACAGACCCTGCTTAGCTTCTGAGATCAGACAGGATCAGATGCCAGGGTGCTATGACTACAGACTCAGCAAACCATACAAAATATAAATTAAGTTTTGAGTATTTTTATGTTTTATCTTTATTTGCACAAGCCAGGTGCTCTTTTTTTGTTAAAAAGAAACATTTGAAGGAAATTTATTTTATTATTCAAGTTCAGTGAGTCATAAATTTTGTACCTCTTTGGCTTCATCCAATAAGAAAGTAAAAAGAATGACTTGCACCACAAATTTTACTGCACATAAGAAAAAGCCAAGATTTGAACCAATTTAGAGATCACATCCACCAATTTCCAATGGTTTAAGAAGGAAATGAAATGTGGATTTATAGTCTTTTAAGTCAGTAATATGAAACATTAGCAGAACTAACTTTAAATCCATAACCAAGGTTGTGTTAAATGGTAGATATATTTTCATCAAAGGTTAACACATAACCAAACCTAATGCTTTCAAAATGCATACTTTATATTGAGATTTATTTAAGTAGAACGAGCCAAATGAAGGGTGGACACAAGAAAAAGAAAAGGAAAGAAGATGAGAAAAATAACTATCATCTTATCTAGAGAATTATTTTTATAGAAAAGCAAACAAAGGGCCAGGAGATTAAATGACTTGACAAATATTTCACATATAACTACATTATACTCAGTATATGACCTTTTACTCTCAAGAACTTGAATCATTTCAAAAATTCAAATACACGAATCAAGAATATTAACATAAATATCAGAGAAATAAGTGTTTAAATCTGTTTCTGTTTTTGTCTATCAGTATTCTACAAAATAGACTGTAAGCACAGACATTATTAAAATTTAGATTATGTAAATAAAATTTTAAAAGTTAATTACAAAAACAGTAAATATTTAAAACTCATCATTTCCCAATTATTTTACTATACTTTGCTACTATCTAAGGTCTTGACATTATTAGATCTTTTATATCTTTGTAGGAATACTATTTAACCATGGGCTATGACATATTTTTTCTAATTTGTATTCAGTGGCATCATATCTATAGCTGGAAATTGGCCATGATGGGTAGGTATATTGTTTCACGAAATCAACAAATATATGGGGCAAGTCAGAATTTGATGTATTATTTTATTTATTGTCTAAACTTTAAAAAAGCAATAGAAAAAGTATTGATATTTCAGGTTAACCTTTTTTGTGTCATGTCTACATTGTGAATTAAACAAAAAATGAGGTGGTATCTTTCCATTTTTCAAGAATTATCAGGTTCAGTCAAGAAATTGTTTGCATTATTAACAAAGTTCTGACATACACTTTCACATATCACCCATTAGCATAAAAATATCAACCAGTTATGTATGTTAGAATCACACTCATTTTCAATTATAAAGTCTATGAATGTAAAATTTCAGCAAAAATCAGCAATGCATACTATGAAAATAAATTGATTGCATATAATTCATGATAAAGAGTATTATATATTTTATTATTTTTAAATTGTGTGACACATGTAGTTTAATCAGTAAAATTTATATTGAACTTCTAGGTATATTTGTGCGTGTATTTTTTCAGTTGTCATTAATATTAATTGGTATATTACCTATATCATTTGCATCTATATGTATTTATCTATTGATCTTTAAAATAGGAGCCAGGCAACAAAATTTTAAAACCCACCATAATCTCCACCATCCCCTAAATATTTTAATTCTATAAATCTTCATTTTTGTGTTTTTTCAATATTATGCAGTAAGATTTCCCCCCAAAAATATAAAAATCACCAGATTAAATGTTCTCTGCCTATTTCTCTCTGTCCTCTGGGTTACAGCCCACTTCATTAATCAACTGGACATTTGCATCATTTCTTTTGTCACTTTTCTTTCACTTCTCTTTCCATTATTTCACATTTTGACTTCATGCTTGTTACAAATTTGGGTTGACACCATAAATACCTGTCTTTAGAATAAGGATGTCTCTTACTAGACTAAAAAAATGAAACTAGCTAAAAACACTTTCTGCCACTCAACAAGACAGAATACAGCAAAGCTTGACAAACTTTTTCTGTAAATGGTCAAAGAATAAATTTTGTAGGATTTGGAAGCCATACAGTTTACACTCACAATTGCTCAATTTTGTTTTGGAAGCATGAAAATAATAATTGTTGTTGTTGTTAGGTGCCATGGAGTCGGTATCCGACTCATAGCAACCCTACATACAACAGGCGAAACACTATTTTCAGTGCTTCTGCTGTTCATAGGGTTTTCAATGGCAGATTGGTTGTTGGGAGCGAGTTGCCAGGTCCTTCTTCCAAGCCTGAAGTATCTGGTGTTCCCAGGTGGTCTCCCATCCAAGTACTAACCAGGCCCGACCCTGCTTAGCTTCCGAGATCTGATGGGATCGGACGCCATAGGGCTACAGCCGCAGGCCGAAAATAATCAGACAATGTATAAATAAATGAGTATTTGTGTTAAAGTACAATTTAATTTAAAAAAAAAAGAATGGGGTAAATTTGTTCCAGGGTCATAGATCTCTCACCCTAGTACTAGACCATTTTAAGATGATCCCAATGTGGCTTGTTGTTTTTAGGTGCAGTATAGTCAAGTCCAACTCATAGTGACCCTATGTACAGCAGACAAAACACTCCCCAACGCTATGCCATGCTGAGCACTATTGTCAGTTATTCTCTGCTATTCATAGGGTTTTCAATGGCTGATTGATTTTTGGGAGTGGGTTGCTGGGTCCTTCTCCCAAGCCTACAGCACCTGGTGTTCCCAGGCGGTCTCTAATCCAAGCACTAACCAGGTCCAACCTTGCTCAGCTTCTGAGACCTGATGAAATCCAACACCATGGGACTATGGCTGCCAGCCCCAACGTGGCTAACTAGTTTTATCTTCCATCATTCCTTTCTAAGTATTCTAAGTACAAAAAATAATCAGGCCTCCATTATTTCTTATATCATTCATATACTCTTGTCATTTTATCACTCTGTTCTACTTCCTTTTATTTGTTCATTCTAATTATTTCATTCTGCAATTTCATCCATTAGTGTTAAAGAGGATGAGTAAGCTATAAAGTGCTTTTACTACTTCTGTTTTGGCATCTTGGTTAACAGTTGAATCATTTTTTAGTTCATTCTTCAGTACAATTTCATTAAGGAGGAAGATTGAGTGTGAGGAAAGAAAAAATACCAATTTCTGTTTAGAATACATTAATTATTTTCAGAAATATTTAATTCAGGTTTAGATTTTCAGTCAGCAGTCTGATGTTTTAGAGATAAAGAGGACAATCTAAAAAACACTTGGATATTACCTAGCTGTAGATGCTAAAATGTCATGGAATATTCCAACATGTAAAGAGTTTAGAAGTCATCTCCCATTCTCACAATGAAAAGCTGGACAAACTGCAAATTACTGACCATTCTTGAACTAATTAGAGAACTAAAGTCACAATACCAACAATTACCACCAAATCTGAAGATACAGGTTGTTATGCGTTGAATCATGTCTCCACACACACAAAAAAAGCTATGCTGAAGGCCTACCCCTTTGTACCTTTTACTGTGACTTTATTTAGAAACAAAATCTTTATGGAGTCAATCAAAACCTTTAAAGTGAGTCCTAATCCAGCATGACTTGTATCCTTATAAAAAAAGGGAAATTTGGACAAAAGGAAAAACACACACTAAAGGAAGGCCATACAAAGACACAGGGAGAGTGCCACCTATAAGCCAAGGAATGCCTTATACAACCAGAAATATGAGAGAGGCATGAAACCAATTCTCTCTCAGCCCCTAGAAGGAACCAGCCTAACCAAGAGATTGGAGCTGGTCACCAAGAAAATATGGACTGGTAAATGAGAGATTGAAAAGAACCTGAAAAATGCCTGACTGGTTAAAAATATGACTAATAAAACATGTGATTCCTAAAGAAAATACATTTTTGTTCTAAGAAAGCAAGTAGATTCTGAAGGTTTCTGAAGACTAAAGAATCTAATGTGTATAACCAGGGTTCTGAATTTTAGTTCAGTGTAAGCTTCAAATGATTTACAAAGAATACTTAATTACTACTGAGTGAGAAAACAAAACAACATTCTTGTATATTGTACCAAGTTGGTCTCAAATTTCTCATTGTACTTTCTTGTAAACTCATTTCCCTTCAAGGATAATCTCTCAGTGTGATAGTTTATGGAAGTGGTACCCTACAGCACATTTGGATTTTTAGAAACTTGAGCTATGGATGATCATATTCTTAGTTGTTTATTTGGAGAATTGTCATTTACTTAAATCTCAGACTATTGAAAACTGTATGGGAAGATTATCAAATGTTATCCAACTGAAGGACATCATATGCATATTTGTATCTTGATTATCTTTGGAAAATGAAGAATTTTAAAGCAAACAATTTCAAAGAATATTGTTGTTGTAAGGTGCCCTCAAGTCAGGTCTGACTCATAGTGACCCTGTGTAAAAAAGAATGAAACACTCTCCAACACTGTGCCATGCCCAGCATTATATTAGTGCTTCTCTGCTATCTATAGGGTTTTCAATGGCAGAGTGGATTTTGGGAGTGGATTGCCAGGTGCTTCTCCCTAGCTTGCAGCACATGGTATCCCCAGGCAGTCTCTCATCCAAGGACTATGCTGGCTGACTTTGCTTAGCTTCGGAGATCAGGCAGGATCAGACGCAAGGGTGCTATGGTTGAAGATTTCAAAGAACAGGAAAGTGTAAATATCTAAGTTTAGTTGAATTTACTCCAGCTTATAAAAAGGACCTGAAGGGAAATGACTAAACAAAAATTCAGCTTTCCCAAGTAGTGGGTCATAGAATGGAAAAGAAGTTTCAGAATTTATTACTAAACAAGACTTTAGTAATTTATTTCTTATTGATATGGAAATATAAAAAAGACTTGATACATAATATTGAAAGAAATGATATGATGTGATTACTAACTTAATCCAGGTATTTTTACATATTGGTGACTATGAACTAAATGAATTTTGATTAGGTCAAGAAAACCTAACATTTGTGTACCAGAACAAATACAATGGGCCTTAAGAGAACCATTCTCTCAAATATCAGACCGGAAATGAACTGAACCTTTGCAAGATCAATTGTTTATGTTTGTTCAGCCTATCATAATAAAAGAGGAGTCCTCAAGATTGTCAACATGTCTGAATGGATCTACAGATGAATCTTAAGTTTGTAATGTGATACAGCTCCATCAACACTGTGTAAAAATATTAAAAGGTGTATCCTATTAAAATTAACTAAGCATTTGGAACCTTCAAAAAAACTTTGAATTCATTAAAAATGTCAGCACAAGGCCATTATTGGCTTTCAGTTGGACTTGTCAGGGCATACTTTTCTAAGAGAAAATAAAAGAAGCAGAAATTACATAACTTGACCATGATAGTCAAATCCAAGCCACCTGTAAGCAACAAGGAATAAATACATAATGATGAAAAAGGTTGAAATGTTACGTGCCAGAGCTAAAAATTGGTAAGAAGTTGAATTAGGACTGTGTTGTACAGCCGTTTTGAAAGTTTGATGCTAACACCAGCCTGCTCAAAATTTGTAGGCACAGCTAGGTTTTTATGAAAATTAATTTCTGAAGTAGTTGTGTTTATAAACTTCTAGGCACAATGACAACTGAAGACACAGATTAGTTCCAAAAGCATGAAGTGCTAATTATGTATTTACCCAACTTCAATAAAGGTAACAATATTGCCAGCTACCCAACAATCTCGCAAAATGTGACTTGTCTTTGTGCCGCTTTATATATTTCAGAGTCTTAAGCTAAAACTTTAAATTGGTGAATTTTTACACTGCTATTGAGAATTTGAAGGCATGTCAGTAAGGATGGCATTTGAATAAAACATTTATAACTGTCATAAGCACTATTTTAAAAAGCTACCATGATTTAAAAACATAGTTTATAATTATCTCCTACTTAAATGGCTATATTTCTAATATAGTATAATAAGCAAAAATATTGGTAATATCAGAATAGTGCTTATTCAGATTTTTAACTTAAAAATTCAGAGAACTATAGTTAGAAATGACGTTAAAAAACATTTTTGTTAGTCCCCAAACTATTGTGGTATGATTTATATACAAAAAGCTGCACAAATTTAAGTCAACTATAATAAAATACCACAAACTGGGTTAAGCAATGGAAATCTCATAGTTCTCAAGGCCAGAAGGATAAAATCAAGGCCTTGGCAAGTCCAGGCTCCATATGAAACCAGTATGGAAATCCTTCCTTGGCTCTGCCTAGCTATTAATGATTTGCTGGCAATCTTTAGCATTGTGAGACATAGAGATGCATCACTCTAATTCTTCTTAGCCTGTCATTCCCCCCACGTCTCTGTGTACACATGCCATTACATTTATGAGAATGCCAGGGGTTTGTGGTTAGAAGAGAGAGAGAGAGCAAGAGCAAGACAGACGGTGGGGTGAGAGAAAGTAAGGGAGGGAAGGAAGGGGCAGGAATAGAAGAATAAAAGGCCATAACAATTTAAACATAAATGACAAATTTCATTTGCCATATAGATTGACATTTGGACTGATTCCAGGGAGGATAAATAACTAAATGATGTATGATGAGAAAAAAAATACATATATATATATCCATATATGTATGTGTGTGTGTGTGTGTAGTAGTTGTTGTTGTTGTTAAGTGCCACCGAGTCGGTATCTGACTCATAGTGAACCCTCATAGGGTTTGTGTGGCTGACTGTTTCGGGATTGCCTTGGGAGTGGATTGTCAGGCCCTTCTCCCATTTTTGCGGTGCTGGGAATTGAACTCAAGACCTCGGAGATTGCATCGCAGCGCTCTACCAACTGAGCTAAATCCCAGCCATGTGTGTAGAGTACTCCTTAATCTTTCTTTATTCTGAAACTTGGTAGATCAGCTGAGTGAGAATTCTTGTGGATATAGTATTTGGCTGAATGCAGTCAGAAGAAATGCAAGGAAAATAAAAGAATAAGTGCTAAATGACACAAATTCCATCATATTTTGCTGGGCTTTAGCATTAGCTAGTCAAACTCTCTGTTCAAATTAAGGAGTGAAAAACAGGTCAGTGAATGAAGATATGATTCAGCCCAGAAGATACATTATACATCACAACATTTTCTGAAAAATCATGTTAAAATAGAAAGAGAAAAAAATGTTATACCCCAAATCCCCAAGCCATACTCTGACCCTCCAGATTTTTTATGAAAATAAGTAGAGAGGATAAAGATAATAACTATTTAAATAGGTAATTATAAAGAGATACTTTATGTAGTATAATTCAACATTTTTATGTATATAAAATTATTGAAACAATATAATCCAAATAATTACTCCATGAAAAATAAAAGATTATATGTTTTATGAGTCCCATGAAAATAAAGAAAATTGCCCTCTTTAAATAAAAGCTTGAATATGAGAAAAAACAGATGTCAAGACACCATAAGCACAGAATCATAACCAACACAGTATAACAAGCAGTAATCTAAATTTGTTGCTCCATTCCATGATGTAGATGAGGTTACAAATGAGAAAACCAAAAAGCAGAGACTATATGTCACTAGTCTAGCCACACATCTATCAAGGATTAATTCTAGAATTTAAATTTGAAGAGCCTATATTCCATGATGTGTATCATTATGTTATGTTGCATTGATGGACACAAGGAAGCTTTAATTATTCAAAATATAAATGTAATGCAAAAAGAAAGTCAGGAATAAATTAAATGCTAGCTACCTTTAAAGCAGCAAGCTCTTTTACTATAACTTGTGGATGTTATTTTTTATTTTATTCTGGTAAAGTCTTCACAGTTGGATACTTATAAATAATACTTTTGTGATATGAGGTTATTCTTATACTTTGAAGTCTTGCTGTGCTTTTAAAAGTACTTATTTTAAAGTACAGTTGAAGTGGAGGAGAAACAGAAGGATGAGATTAAAGGTGGACAAACAAATTATTCACAATCTCCTTTACACCAGGAGAGTCCTTCTCCATGTTATTAAAGTCTAGAGAAGAGTTAGGGACATGAGTCATCATCACTAAATTCTGCATAGTTTGCAGCATCTAATTACAAGAGAATAACCTTTTTGGATATAGGTCAGTTCAGAGAGGTAATTAGATGAATTCACAATGACCCGAATAAGACATTTTCCTAGACTTCTCCACTTGAGATGCCGAAGTCTTTCTCATGGTTGCTTATCTTAGCATGCTCTCCTTGGTATTGGCTTTATTTTCAGACTGTTAGTAACATAGCAGTTTCATGCTTCATGTTTGATACAAAAAATATTATCTCCTCTTGTGCCTGGGTTAAGAAAAAAAGAAAAAATTATAGAAAATTGCCAGGTGAATTATTTTCTTCATCTAGTTCACCATAAATGGCTTCTACGTAGCTTCTTAATCACTCGTAAAAGAGACAGCCTACTTACTCATTTAGTGTGGGAAGAATGTTTTAAGAATGTCAGGAGCATTGTGAGTTCCAAGACAAAGGAAGCCTGCACAACTTATCAAAAACCTGTCTTAAAATTTAAAAAATAAATAGCTGGGGATGCAGGTCAGTGGTAGAATATTTGCCTAGCATGTGCAACATTCTGAGTGCAACCTCCAAGTACTGCAAAAAAAACAAAAAAAAAACAAAAAAAAACCAAATAATGTTTGCCATTTTTCAGTAACTACTTTATTACTTTTATATTAATATTCTATTTCAAATTGGAGTGGTGATTACTTATCATTAAAAGAGCTCAGATTGTATAACACATATACAGCAACTTGATAGGGAACACAGAGGTAAAATCCAGCATGCTGATCATGAAATGAGAGGTCAAGTTAGAGAAAGGTCAAATAGAGCCACAAATCTACATGAGGATCCCTTTTTGTATATATTCATATTTCCATAGTAACTAAGTACCTCTCTACTAATTATTTTGATATTTTTAAATACAAATTTGAAGGAGCACATTATGATATAACTATAGGTAGATAATAGAATGAGTGATACTAAACCCAACTTCTAAAAAGAAAAATATATTAGTGCCATGAAATAAGAGAAAAATAAATTTGGGGCACTCAAGACAACAAGCTGCTTTAAGTGAGTTCATTTCTACCTGCATTATTTGTCAAAATCATGCTGAAAAATAAATGCATTGTAACATTCATGAAGAAATATTTCTAAAATAACAGAATTATTAATTATTTTGGAAAATAGAGTAAGACTGTATTTTATTATTTCTTTCTTTTGTTCTTTAATTGATTTTTATCTTGGCCTCTGGATATGGGCCAAACTATATTGATATAAGAGGTTTTTCTGAAAAAAATTATTTGATTAAGGACAATTAGAGTAAATTCATTTACATTAAAACCTATCATATATGATTTTTCACTTATTTTGGTATGCTATTAACATATTAACATATTTATAAAACATTTCTGAGAGAGATTATTATAGACAAGGAATCTCCCCATATGCATATAAGAATATATCCATGGGAAATAATATGTAAATATATATTTAATTCTACAAAAATGATGTTGTATATTCTCAAGTGCACAATTTTTGGTTGATATAGTCCATTTATGTAATTTTCATTTATAGGGTGGATAATTTCTAGAATTACCCGGGAGTTAGTAAGAGTTCTATTATTGGTCAGTTCAGTTAAAATGCAGAAACACTGACAATATTAACTATTTATCTAGGGAATAGTTAACTAGGAATAAAGTTATTAATAAAACAACAAGAAGTAAGAAAAAACATATTAAAATATCACAGTGGTTGTTGTTGTTAGGTGTGGTGGAATCCATGTCCTACTTGTAGTGACCCCACATACAACAGGAAAAACACTATTGTCAGTGCTTCTCTGCTATTCATAGGGCTTTCAACAATAGATTGATTTTTGTTAGTGGGTTGCCCAGTCCTTCTCCCAAGCCTACATTATCTGGTGTTCCCAGACAGTCTCCCATCCAAGTACTAACCAGGCCCAATCCTGCTTAGCTTCAGATATCTGATGGGATTAGACGCCACAGTGTTAGGCTTCAGAAATATCACAGTAATAGCAACTGATAAATATAGTTACTATGAATGCAGCTAATAAACCCAGGAATATGCATTTGCTTTCTGGTGCTGTGTAACAAATTACCATAAATTTAATGTACTAAAACAATATGCATTTATGATCTGACAGTTTTTGTAGGTCACCAGTCAGGCATAGCTTAACTGAATCCTCTGCTTGGGGTCTCACAAAGCTGCATTCAAGGTGACAATTGGATCACTTTCTCATTTGGAACTTCTCCAAGCCCATGAAGGTGGTTGTCAGGATTCACCTTTTTCAGGTTAAGGACTGAGACCACTCCTCTCCACAGGCAATTTAGATCATCCTTGCTCTCTTCTTTTGTGTCAGCAGATCATGGCTCCGACTTCCTCTTGGTCCCCAGGCACATTTTTAAGTGCTTTCATCCAATTATGTCAGGCTGATCCAGGATAATTTTCCATTTGATGAAATTCAGATCAACTGCTCCCCCACGTCTGTCAGCTTGACATGCTGTGAGGGTTTGCATGTTGCTATGATTCTGAGAGCTATGCCTCCAGATACCAGAAGGGCCATCCATGGTGGACAGGTTTCACCTGAGCTTCCAGACTAAGACAGACTAGGGAGAAGGACCCAACAACCCACTCCTGAAAAAATTAACCATTGAAAACCCTATGAATAGCAGAGAAGCACTGTCAAATATAGTGTTGGAAAATTAACCTCCTAGGCTGGAAGTCAAGAAATGACTGGAGAAGAATTGCCTCCTCAAAGTAGAGTCATCCTTAATGACAAGAACACCCCTGGGATCTCCATTTGCTGATGTGGCATGGCTCAAAATGAGAAGAAACACAGTGGCTGTAGCATTGGGCTCAAACATAAAAAGATCATGTACATGGCACAGTGTTGGGTAGAGTTTTGTTCTGTTGTACATAGGGTCACTATGAGTTGGATCCAACTCAACAGCACCCAACAACAACAGCAGCAAATCAACTGATTTTGGACCATAATTGCATTGCATTTGCCTTTAACCATTTGCTCATATATATATATTGCAAGTCACAGTTTCTGGCTATACTCAAGGAAAATATGTCATAGAACGCCTTCATGACCTAGAATCACTGTTGGCTACAGCTGCAACAAGCAAGGGTAACAAAGGGAAGAA
The DNA here is from genome assembly GCA_007922755.1 of Pedetes capensis. NCBI lineage: Eukaryota > Metazoa > Chordata > Mammalia > Rodentia > Pedetidae > Pedetes > Pedetes capensis. The sequence continues at coordinate 87,742 of VMDO01006075.1, read as the reverse complement.
GATGGGAATGTTAAGACTGAGAAGCCTGGAGGAGCTTCACAGAGAGAAAAGTTAGATATTTAAAGTGGGATGCCAGCTGGCTGGCGTTGGTGTCTCTAAGAAGAGCACGATGAGGCTTTTGTACAAGTGTTGGAAAATTCACAAACTGAATTCACAAACTGAATTCACAAACTGAAGATGTTTCCTCTGATAGGGTGAAGAAGAAACAGGATGCCTAAATGAAACAAACTTCAAGGAACAAA
>VMDO01006075.1:0-82500 GCA_007922755.1 Pedetes capensis | reverse complement strand
AGATGATCAAAACAGATAAAATTTTATTTCAAAGAACTTAAGCATTAATTTGTGTCAAATATTCTAGTTACTCTGATCTTGCTTCATTAAGATAGTAAGATATTGAATGAATACATAAAGTAAAACAAAATAATAAAACAAGACAAAGACAACCAACTTGATAAGTGCTGTGAGACATAGTAAGACTCCAGCACATATGGTGAGTACCAGCCTGAAAATATGGCACCAGGAGTAGAGTTAGGGAAGGAAATCACAGAAGATTATCTGAGGCAGATTACCTCCTCTGGTACAGCACAAATGAGGAGAAAACATTATCTTAGAAAACAGAGAAAAATTTCAAGGTGAAAAAAGTTTATTTGAAGGTCTGAAGATAATATGATCATGCATTTGGACACTATCCATACCACATAGCAGGAGTCTTTTGATTGTTTTATTCAGTGAAGTATCCACAGGGCTTGAAATGGGCTCTAACAGGAATATACTAAGTATTTGTTGGTTGAATAAATAATTTATAAAGGAAAAAATGGAAGCAGGAATCAAACAATGAAAAAAGTGTCTATGCATTGAAGAAAATTCTGGAAGTTACGTAAATAATGAGAAGATAGTGAAGGAGTTGAAAAACAAAAATGGTAAGCTCATGATAGTGTTTTAGGAAAATGATTTTAACAACATGGAAAATAAGATCATAGTTAAAATAGATTGTAAAAAAAAGTATCAATAAATAGGAGCCTCTTGAGATACTGAAGTATAGAATTGTTAATGGAAGTAGAATTGGAGACTAGGGGTGGGGGAGCAGACCCATGAGGTTGAACCTAAAGGTTTTGTGATATATGTGATGAAGTGAAGCAGAGATAGAAGGTTGGTTTGTGGGCTGAGAAAGTAGATGAATAGAAATGTCATTTGATGCAATGGATACAACAGAAGGAGTAACAATATTGGTAGAAAAATGGTGTGCTAAGTTTTGAACATGTTAAGTTTGAGATCATCTTTGGATATCTACATGACAACGTCCTTATAAATACTTGCCTAGCCAGCACAGTGGAACACAGCTGTAATCCCAGCAACTAAGGAGGCTGAGATAGGAGGATCACAAATTTGAGGCCAGAGGCAGCCTGCATAACTTAGCAAGACCTAGTCTCAAAATAAAATAAATAAATAAATAATGGGCTGGGGATGGAGTCGAGTGGTACGCACTTGCAAAGCATGTGCAAAGCCCTGGTCTGAACCCACAAGTATCATAAGTAAATAAATAAATAGATAAATAAGTAAATAGTTGCATACAATGATCTATATCTTGGGAGCTATATAAGATTGGATATTTAAGTGTGATAATGTTAGTAAAGCCTGCAGCTGTTTCACTGTGATGTCCGATTCCATCAGATCTTGGAAGCTAAGCAGGGTTGGGCCTGGTTAGTACTTAGATGGAAGATCACCTGGGAACACCAGGTGCTGTAGGCTTGGGAGAAGGACCAGGCAACCCATGCTCAAAAAACAGTCAGCCATTGAAAACCCTGTGGATAGCAGAGAAGCACTAACAATACTGTTTTGCCTGATCAGATACTGACTCCACAGCACCTAACAACAACAATATTAGTAAATGAATTGTCGAAATGTGGGAATGAATGGTCTAGGGATACTGGAAATTTGATCCCATTCTCCTCAAATTTCTACTGTTTCAAATCCTGTTTACAATTCAAATTGTCAGCACACATCCCTCATTAGCTCTTCATTCTGCAGAACCCATGCCTCCATTGTTGTTGTTGTTGTTGTTAGGTGCCGTCGAGTCGGCATCCGACTCATAGCGACCCTCATAGGGTTTTCAATGGCAGACTGTTTCAGGATTGACTTGGGAGTGGATTGCCAGGTCCTTCTCCCATTTTTGCGGTGCTGGGAATTGAACCCGGGACCTCAGAGACTGCAGCGCAGCGCTCTACCAACTGAGCTAAATCCCAGCCCCCATGCCTCCATTAGGTATGTTTTAATGTTTTGTACTCACTGATTAGACTCCTGAAAGATTTTCCATTTGACTCTTTTCCTTCTTGCTGCTGACCATGTATGTTAGTCAGCTGGGACATCACTATGGCAGAGAACTCGACCAAAACAATTTTGTTTGAAGAATGACTTATTAGAAGCTCACAATTTAGAGGATTTTGGTCCACAGAGGTGGAAGGTGTAGTTTGCAGGGCAGCATAGTGGGATCAGACAGAGAACCTCATATCTTCATGAATCAGGACATAAAGAGAGCAATCAGAGCCAAGATCCTGGTAAAACCCCCAAAGGCCCATCCCCAGTGACCCACTTCCACAAATCTAGACCCTGCCCCCCAGAATTCCATAGTCTCCCAGGACAGCATCACCAGCTGGGAACTCAAAGTACACACTTGTGACCCTTGGGGTTATTTTAAATCCAAACTATAACACTATGACATTCAGGTGGCCCAAGCCAAACAGTTTACTATAAAAACTCCCATTTGAATAGTAATCAGGAGCATTCCAACATGTTAATAAAGCAATATTGCATTTATCTTTACACTGTCTAATACCTATACTCAGTAGGTAGAGTGCCACTCTGCAGTCTCTGAGGTCCCAAGTTTGATTCCCAGCATCGCAAAAATGGGAGAAGAACGTGGCAACCCACTCCCAAGGCAATCCCGATATAATCTGCCATAGAAAACCCTATGAGGGTCGCTATGAGTCGGACACGACTCGATGGCACCTAACAACAACAACAATACCTATACGCCATTGAAAACCCTATGAGGGTCTCTATGAGTCAGATACCGACTCGACGGCACCTAACAACAACAACAACAACATACCACCTAAAGGTGGAGTTACCTTAAGATATCATGAGGGGTAAGAATGAAACTACTTAACCCAAGTCCCTAATTGCTGAAATTCACATCCGGGAAAATATTTTTTTAAATGCATCCATCACTGTTGTTATTAGGTACAGTCAAGTCGGTGTCCTACTCATGGCAACCCTACATGCAAAAGATAAAACACTTGTGCTTCTCTGCTATTCATAGAGTTTTTAATGGCTGACTGTTTTTTAGGAGTGGGTTGCCGGGTCCTTCTCCCAAGCCTACAGCACCTGGTGTTCCCAGGAGGTCTCCTATCTAAGTACTAACCAGGTCTGACCCTGTTTAGCTTCCAAGATTGAAAGAGAATGTACAAAACAGTCATAGGAATTTTGAGCCCAAAAGAAAAAACAGAGGGAGGCACAGGTTTTAGAATGGTCAGGGCAATAGACTCCTCAATCCACTATCACCTTGAGACACACAATCTCTCACTATTTGCCTCAAAACCATCAAGGTTAAACTAATTTGTTTATCCATTGTTATGACTACTCTATCTTTCTGTTGTACATTGGGTTGCTATGAGTCAAACCAGTCCCGTCAGTATCTAACAACAATAGCAACATACTTGTGCATACTTGTCAGAAACCCAGAATTTCTACAATGTTTTCCATCTCTTAAAACCTACTATGGCTCATACAAATTGTCTCTCAGGAGATTTAATCCACAAACTTTTCAACTCCTAAAATATGTTCACTCTCAGCCACCAGAAAATCATCAATATCTTCAGTCTCTTCTCAGGATACACTGGCCACCTTCTTGTTCTTATTTAAGTCTGACTTACCTTGCGACTTAGAAAAATTAGGTAACTTAACTGCCGGCACATGGAAAATAAAGGCTGACTGGCTTTCAGGCCAAAGCATACAGACTTCTGAGTGAGCCTAAAGACAGCCCTCACTACCTCTTTTTCTCAGGGACCATGACTCACTTCCCAGCACCACATGGACTGTTACTATAAACTTGTGCGCTAAATAAAAACAAATGTAACAAAACCTAAGGCTCTGCTTCTTGAATGTTCATCTCAAAACAATACTCTACCTTTCTCCTTTTTCCACTGTCAATGCCACAAGAATCTCAAATGTGTGATGTTTAAAACCAGTGTTCTCTTTCTCACCATGTTGGACTCTAATTCCTCCCATAGGGTTGTTCAAGCAAGAGGATTATACTTATTTTGGCTCTACCTTCTCACCTGGAGTAACTCCCTATATTAATTGAGTCTATCTACAAAATTATTCTTCAAGCTACCCCTGATCCCTATGCCCAAAGCCATTTTCTAAGTATTGGCTAAGATTTTCACATAAGTCTTTCACAATACCCCACTACCAATCCATCCTTCATATTGCCAAAGTTGACTGCATTTATTTGTTTCCTTAAAGTCCCTTAACTATATTGGTATTGTTGTTGTTAGGTGCCATCAAGTCAGTATCTGACTCATTAGCGACCCTGTGTACAACAGGTGAAACACTATTGTCAGTGCTTCTCTACTGTTCATAGGGTTTCCAATGGCAGATTGATTTTTGGGAGTGGGTTACTGGGTCCTTTTCCCAAGCCTACAGCAGGTCTCTTCCCAGGTGGTCTCCCATCCAAGGACTAACCAGGCCCAAACCTGCTTAGTTTCAGAGATCAGACGGGATTGGCTGCCACAGGACCATGGCTGCAGGCCATCCCCCACAGTGCTCTGATATTACTACTTATGATCTCCTGGTATCTGACACACTCTCACAGGACATAGAGTGAGGGGTTCAATTTCTGTGCAGAAAAACTTGAATTTCAACATTTTCATGGCTATAGTGTTCCACCTGCTTGTCCAATAGTACCCAATAAAATAGCTTTTCCTAGGGTATTGAATAACCCATTAGTGTCTGAAGTAAAGCATTTTACTGCTCACCTTCCAGAAAGTCTAGTTCCAGAGGCTTTTCTGTTACTTGGGAGGCATGCAATGCCCTGCAATATTCTTGGGTCCCACAGGTTCTCACTGCTAGATGGACTGGACCAGGATCAGGGTACAAAGTTAAAAGCTGGAAGGAGGGAGCGTGCTGCAGGCCATAGCCCTGTGGGCCATAGTTTTTGTGGAGGTCCTGTGGGCCATAGCTTTTTTGAAGTCCTCTACTGCTGTCAAAGGGGGTTTATAGCTTTCCCATCTGCAGTGGAGGAGATGAGGAAACTTGGGATGATGGGAATTGGAATCCAGCAGGTGAACACTGAGCCCTGAGTTATGAGAGGCAATGAGGTTGATACAGTGCCTCTTCTTTGTCCTTGTCTGAGGACCCATTTCAAGACGCAGTGTTTTAATATTGGGTTTGGTATAAGGTTTAATAATATAAGATTTAATTTAATATGATTATTTTTTCTTCTATATAAATGTGATCATAAATTGAACAAGTCACACTAAGGGACAGCCTCCAGGAGAACTTCTTTCAGAAGTCCTTGACAGGCTGGTAGCAGAAATAACAGCAATCTCTGATAATTGGTTCTTAGGTAAAGTAAAAAAGCTATATATTACAATTTGTTCTAGTCATTCTCTATTAATTAATATAACCATCAAAACAAAATATTAATGTCTGGACACCATAGCTATAGGTCAGTATCACACAATGATACACACGTACCCCCCCAGACACACCTATAACATCATTCCATAAAAATATTTCAGAAGACACTGTTTCACAGATAGGCCACTAATCCATTTCACAGAACTACAGTGTATTGCATCTTCAGATTCTCTGTGCCTGTGTCTTGTAGACAAACAGCCCTGAGAATCATGGTATTTTTTCCCAAAAATAATTATTTGCAGGAAGGAGTATTTCATATGCCATTTCAAAGGACAGATGCCTGACTAAATCAGATAAAGGAGAAAATCAATACAGATGACCAAGGTTGTATGCTTTGTTTGTGACATCAAAAGTTATCCTTGAGATGTTTCTATGCAAATATGTTTCTCTTGATTTTTTTCTTCTCTCTATTCCAAGATCATTCCACAGTTTATCGTGCTAACTTGAAATTTTACTGCTAGAGGAGTACATAGCCAGAATAATTATATTTTATAGATGACTGAATATAAAATAGTAACCTTTCCAGATTAAATGAATGCATTAAAACTGGATACTGTGTGATAAAATATGTACCAAATCTACATTTGAGAAAAATTTGAACTCACAAAGAAATCAAAGATGGGAAGAGAAAAACCTAAGAGCTGCTTTTAGTGGAGGGATGCCAGATATACAGCAGCTCTTTATAGTGCAAAGAGCAGAATTGGCAGTTTCCCAGTGATTTGGGGCAATAGAGACAATCATTTACATAAGAACATTCAGTTAGCTGTCAGAGATAAACTTATTTGCTTTGAAGAACATATTTCTTTTAAAAATGGCATTAGATTTCAGGAGAGGACAAAATACCAATGAAATTAATGTGGTTTAACAAGAGTGAAAAAAGACTTATACACAGGTATTTTCAATTCTGTTTATAGAATCTCCATAATTACCCTTATTCAAATAGGAAGTAGTAGCTGTATCAGAAGGTAGAGGAAGGATAAAAGAACATAGCAGGAAAGTGGAAATTAAGTTTTATTAAGCTCTGCTACCTTCTCTAGAAGAATGAGTATATAATTTGTTATTATGCTTCTATCTTACCTCTGTTTGCTGAGGTTTAGCTCAATTGGTAGAGTGCTATTCTGCACTCTCTAAGGCCCTGGGTTCACTCTCCATCACCACAAAAATGGGAGAAGGACATGGAAGCCCACTTCCCCAAATAATCAGCCATTGAAAATCCTACAAATAGCAGAAAAACACTGACAATAGTGCTGAATAAGGTACACTGTTGGATATTGTTTTGTTTTGTTGTACATAGTGTCACTATGAGTCTGATCCAACTCTATAGCACCTAACAACAACGTACCTCTGTTTACTCCTTATCAGAGAACTCCCCAAATATCACAGCTTTAATTTGTAGAGAAATTCAAAAATCATCTAGCGTGTACCTTTAGTTAACTAGTCACCTATTATGATCTAGAGATCTATTGTCACTCTGTGCTCAACATAAGTAAAAGCAAACACATACAATTTGTTAAAAAATTCTAAGACTTTATTGTAGTCAAAGGTCATCATCTTTCTTCTGTTTATCTAATTTAGATAAAAATTAAGTATTCAAGAGAATCCTACACACTCCACTCAATCTCATTAATAATGACTGTTTTTTAGTCAATCTTCATGCCAGTAGCTGTCATTTTCTTCTCACTCAATTTTTTCTTCTCTATGATTGTTGCTACAGTCCTATTTGAGGAAGAAAATCATTCTAGCATTGGGGTTATGTAAAGTCTGGAATTAAATAGACATAGTATGATAAGTAGTCACAGCACTGAATGATTCTGTAGCCCTAAGAAAGTTCCTCAACATCTCAAGTCTCAGTATGCTCATCTGTGAGATAAATTTAAGACAAAGCAATGAGTTCTCAAATTTATTCAGCTTTATACCCCTGTAAGGCAGGGCATGTTGCTATAGAACTCTGCCTGCTTGCCTACCACACAAGATGTTTTTTATTATATGTTCTTGTGTTTTCCTTTGAAGTATTAAGATGTGATTTTAAAAATAATTTTTTGTTTTTTGCATTACTGGGGGTTGAACCTAGGGCCTCCCACTTGCATACTTTGCAAGTGCTAGACCACAGAGCTGCACCCCCCATTTTTTTACTTCTTGCGTCAGGGTCTTGCTAAATTACGCAGACTGCCTCTGGTCTTGAACTTGCAATCTCCCTGCCTCTGCCTCCTGAGTCACTGAGATTACAGGCGTGCACCACTGCACCCCACTTAGGAAACCTTTATACTTAAATGAATATTCTTATGGTGAGGGAATAATAAGATTTTTAAATAAGTCTTTTGTCATAAAAGAAAGAAGTTTACTCCTTTCCCCCCACCTATTTTCTGGGACATGGTTTCATTTTACTAAGTGAGACAGCAAATTTTTTTTCTTAATGATGCTTGCATCAGTATCATGTCTTTTTGGGGTTTTGATTATTCGTGTTTGGGTTGGTTTGTGTACCTTTATTTAAGCTCTTTGTCCTATGTTTTGTTCTTGCAGACCAAAAGTAACTTGAATTTGGCTTGGATTTTTTCAAGAGGAAAAAATAAAATTAAAATTAAAATAACACTGATAACTGAACCAAATACCCCCCATGTACAGCAGAACAAAACACTCCCCGATTCTGTGTCACCTATAGGTCATTATTAAAATTTTGCAGACTCTCCTGAGTATTTAACAAGCAGAACATGAGGATGCAAGAGTTTTGCCTTTCTGATAATTATCTTGGATACAGTGATTCCTTCTGCATCTGAAGTTGTTGTTAGGTGCTTTGGAGTTGGCTCCAACTCATAGTGACCCAATGTATTTATCTCAAATATTTAATGTGGACATTATTTAATAATTATATCTAAATGCTCGAAGGCAAACTTGTCACATAATTTCACTTTTCCCTTTTTCTCAAAATATGCCAGTCTATTACATCACTCCAGAAACGTCATTTCACAGACATGGCTACTCACACACACACACACACACAGAAACACACACACAGGCGCATGCCCCTCACTTCACAAGGTAGACTTATACATATATATCAAAAATTTTCCTTAAGACAGTCTCCATAATTTTGATCTCTGAGCGTTAATTTCAATTCAAGAAACATCTTTTTTTTTTTTTACCTTCCATGTGCTTTTTTACAGCAAAAAACGTTTTACCTTATAAAGTAAGAAAATGCTTTATAAACTAAAACAGAGCTTTAATAGCTATGCATATTTAAATTTTATCATAAACTCAGTAATTCTAGTTAGATAAAGATTCTTTAAAAATATAATTATTCATATTCCTCATTTTCCCTTCACCGTTGCAAGTTTGGACAAAGGTAGATTTTGTTTAGCCATTCAAATAAACTTTTCCTGAGGAAGAGTCTTTGGTGAATCAAATATTGACAGTGAAAAAAAATCACTATATTATTTTTAGAGCTCCTGAGGACTCAAAGACCTAATTAGTAATGTTCGGAAGGTTTCTTTTGATATTGTGGCAACTAGGACATGTGTATACAGCATCCTCAGAAGATAGGATGAAGAAAATTTGGGGAAACTTTAGACAGGACACACTTTTAAATAGAGTCAAGTAAGGAATGACTGAAGTTTCTGCAATCATTTTCCAACTTTTAAACTTTATATAGTACTGTGGTCACACTTTAAAGTTTTGTAGTGGGATAACTGAGGCATATATTTCCTCCGAGGTTATGAGCTTTTGATCATTAGCTTATGAGAGAATGTTTCCTTCCATCTTTTCTTCCTTCATGTTGTCCTTCCTTTCTGCCTTCCTTCTTGCCTGCCTTTATACTTCCCTCCTTCTATCACCTGTCACTTCCTCCTGCTTTTTCATTTATCTCTCTCTCTCTTCCCCTCCTCCTTCCCTCTCTCCTCCTTCACCTGGACACTCCTTGAAACAAATTACCCTCCAAGCCTTTAGCTACGTATGTTGTTGTCATTAGGTACCCTTGAGTTGGGTCTGACTCATAGTGACCCCATGTACAGCAGAACAAAACACTCCCCGATTCTGTGTTACCTATAGGTCATTATTAAAGTTTTGCAGACTTTCCTGAGTATTTAATAAGCAGAACATGAGGATGCAAAAGTTTTGCCTTTCTGATAATTATCTTGGATACAGTGATTCCTTCTGCATCTGAAGTTGTTGTTAGGTGCTTTGGAGTTGGGTCCAACTCATAGTGACCCAATGTATGACAGAACAAAATACTCCCTGACACTGTGCCATGCCTGGAGCTCTTCTCAGTGCTTCTCTGCTGTTCATAGGATTTTCAATGGCTGATTGTTTCAGGAGTGGTCTTTCAGGTCCTTCTCCCAAGCCTATGGCACCTGGTTTTCTCAGTTGGTCTCCCATTCAAGTACTAATCAGGCCTGACCCTGCTTAGTTTATGAGATCTGACAGGATTGGATGCCAGGATGGATTGGGTGCAAGCCATATCTGGATAGGGTACTTTTTTTCTATTTAAAAAAAGTTGTTCAGAATATGATGCTACCCTGAGCATTTAAGAAAGACTGTAAGGGTGTAATATTCAGTTCTTTTAATACACATTGTAGTTGAGAAATCACAATGATTGGCTGAATGTGAAAAACAGTAGGATTCTTCACTTTCTGGGTCCACAGGCTTAGGGTATCTACTGAAAGTGAAGAATCTTTGGAATAAAAACAGAAGAGCCAAAATATATATTCAAATAGATCTGTTTTAAAATTAAATGAAGCAACAGATACTAAACATTAGTGAATGCCCTCACCCTCTCACTGATATGAAATGAAAGACTTTCCTGACAAAAAGGAGCTTAAGAAGGGAGTTTACTCTTCATATATGTTAGTGCAAAAGGTATTAAAAGGAGGAATGAAAACATGACATCAAGATACATTCTTATTTGCTACCTTGTTTCTTCTACATTAGGTCCTTTCAAGTAGATATGGAAAAATATACTTTTGAAATGACAGCTACACATACATTTCAAAGCATGGAGAGTCACAGTTTGTCACATTAACCAAAGCTAAACATTTATCTGGAAGGAGTTAAACAACTACATCTAAAAATAAATCATGATGTTAGTGTAACTTTTAGAAAAATAAAAATAAAAATAAGTTATGGCACATTCCTTTATTATTTATTTGCTTATTTATTTATTTCCATGCTGGGGACTGAACTCAGGGTCTTGTGTCTGTTAGGTAATTGTTCTACCACTAAGCTACATCACCTAATTTTCTTTACTAATGATAACATGGGAGAATTTCTTTATAGCTTTACAGTAGAGAAAATAGTTTTAATGGAGCCAAATGTATAGAGTCCATAGAAGTATAAATATATTTAACTAAATGGAAAATACTTAAGTATCTGTAGGTTCAAGTTACCAAAAACAAGACCAAAAGACAATTAACTGGCCAAAAGTACATAAAATTTCTAATGTGATAGGATTGTCTCACCAATCCATAAAGAAGTTCAACAGAATCAATAAGATAATGATAATCAACCCAAAAGAAGAAAAATAGGCTAACAACCTAAAGAGAGAGTTGTTAGAAAAGAAACAATGGGACATCCAACTCAATTTTCCCTACTACAAGAAAAATGCCTCATAAATCTACACTGAGTCACACATTCACACATCTATCAGTGACCCAGCTCCTGGCTGATATGCTCTGATGAATATACTCTGTCATTCATTGCTTCTGAGCCTCAAAACAGTATAAGTCCATGGAGGGTAATTTACCAGTATCTACAAAAGTTGCATACACATAGCATTTGTCCAACAATCCCACTTATTGGAACCTATCCTATTAGTACAATGTGAAACAACCTATATACAAAGCCCTCCATTTCAGTCGTCTTTCTAAAATTAAATGATTGGAAATAACTTGATATCTATAAAAAGGAGAAAGCCAATTAATTACAGAACATGATACTTTCTCCTATAGATTTATAACTTGATCTTTCACAGTTTGCAGGTAACAAAATTATAAAGTGTATTCTCCATGAATTAGTAGGATTTTGGTCTTGTAAATGTTTATTTGGTGAATAAATGAGTATAAGAAGATGGAGTTATTAAAACTATTATGCATTATATATAGTATAAAATAATATTCATATATAATATTGTACAATATATATGAAGGTCAAATAACACAGCTTTCAATATGGATTGTACCTCAACATAAATAAAAAAAATGCTTACAACTGGGTCAGTAAGCAACTTCATGATAAATGGAGAAAAGATGGAAGCTGCCTAAGATTTTGCTTTACTTGGTTCTACAATCAATAGACAACTGAAGTAGTAGTCAAGAAATAACAAATACATTGCATTGGGAAAAGCTATTGCAAAAGACCTCTTTGAAGTGTTGAAAAGCAAAGATATCCTACTGAAGACGAAGGTATGCCTAACACATGCCATGGTATTTCCAGTTGCATCATAGTCTTGTGAAAGCTGGACATTGAATAAGGAAGACCGGAAAAGAACTCATGCTTTTGAATTATGGTGCTGGAGATGAATAGAACCAATAGATCAGTTTTAGAAGTGTAACCAGAGTGTTCCTTGGAAGCTAGGATGGCTAGACTGCATCTGAAGTATTTTAGACATGTTGTCAGGAGGGACCATTCCCTGGCAAAGGACATCATATTCAGGAGAACGGCAGGTCAGTGCAAAAAAGGAAGACTCTCAACTAGATGGATTGAGACAGTGGCTAAAACAATGGGCTTAAACACAAAAAAGATTGTGTGCATTTCATAAGTTTGGGAAGTGTTTCATTCTGTTGTACATAGAGTTGCTATGAGTTGGACCCAACTCAATGGCACCCAACCAGAATAACAAGAAGAACTAAGTTTTGCATCTTTTCTACTACAAAGAATATATCTGTTTTCTAATATCCAGGCAACAGCTGGGAAAGATTCTAACAATTGTCAGAGGAAAGGTGAACATTCTTAGAATAACTTTCATCTGCAGTATGGAAAACATAAGCAGATGTCAGTTTCTAAATCAAGGGTTAGAAAACTATAGTGAATGAACAAATCTGACTTGATACATGTAAATCAAGTATTATTAGATCATAGCTATGTCCCTTTGTTTACATATTGTTTATGAATGTTTTCACACCACACCACCAGAGTTTACAGTGAGGGGTAGTTGTAATGCCAAACAAAATAACAAAATATTTACTATCATATTTTAGATAAAAAGTTTGCCAATCTTAGCCTAAGTAATTTCTAAGGAGTCAAAATAAAACTAGGTATCTGGGGGTAAAGTTAGAGCAGCTGTAGCAATAAGTTGATTTTGGGTAAGGAAAGCAAAATTTGTATTCAGCATTAGGGAACACAATGCCAGTAATTATTGAAAATTGTTAGAATTTCTTGCCTTTACAGTCATTCATGGAATTCTCCAAATTAATTGACCTTACACCCCTGTCAACCAAAACTTTTAATCATATATCTTTAATACATTTTGTCCTAATTCTTAAAATGTTTAAGAATAATTTATATTCACAATATTAAATCACACGCACAGAAATTGAAATTTAAAAAGCAATAGAATATAAATATAAGTAAAATTGAATATTTTCATCCAACATTATGAAAGCCTACTGGGGTGGCCACTCCTCTTTGGAAAGTCTAAACTAGAGTAAAGGACATGCAGGCCAGTGTTAGCCAGGGAAATGTCTTTAGTGGAATCATAATGGAGGGAAAGGCTCCCTAGAGAGACCTTTAATCTCTAAACTTTAGGCTTAATTGGAGTAGAATAAATAATTCCACAGACTGATTTCATGATGTGGGTAGTCATTAAGAGAAGGAAGAGGTAAGGGGTGGGAAGATGAATGGGTAGACCAAATAATGATTGACAAGACTAGTGATTTATGTCTTTTGTTTTGGGGGAACATGACTTGTACCTTGATATCATTTATTTGCTGGAATAATTATGTTTGAGTTGGTGAAACATAAAGCTCCAAGAATTGATGGAATACAAATAGAGATATTTAAACAAACAGATATAGCACTGAAGGTGCTCTCTTATTTATGCCAAGAGATTTGGAAAACAGCTACCTGGCCAACTGACTGGAAAAGAGCCATATTTGTGCCTATACCCAAGAAAGAGGATCCAACCAAATGTGAAAATTACGAGAGTAAAATTTTGCTAAAGATCCTTCAAAAGTGATAGCAGTCATCTATTGGCACGAGACTGCCCCGGCTGAGGGGCTGTTCAACAGGGACCTAGAGTAAGGGGCGAATGAATGAGAGAGAGACAAGAGACACAAAGGATGAGAGCAAGACAGGCTGTCTGATCAAGCTCCAAAGTCTTTAATTTTTTGCTGTAGCTTAAATACACATGGAGGGGGAGGGGAGGGGCAAGAAAGTCACAAGGACCAGGGGACTTCTTCAGAAGTCTTCAGCTCCTCCTGTAACCCTGACACCGCTTTCAGATGGTAATTTCAATTCAAAGGTCACAATGCCCTGTGGCTCAACATCTGCTATTTTCACCACACCCTGCACCTTTTCATCAGGGTATCTTGTAAGAAGTTACTTATGGTCTTGGCTCCCGGCATGAGACTATAGGAAAACAAGCTGGATTCAGAAGAGGGCTTAGAATAAGGGGCATATTGGCTAATGTCAGATGGATATTAGCTGAAAGCAGGGAATACCAAGAGGTTATCTGTGTTTTATTGACTATGCAAAGGCACTCACCTGTGTTGATCATAAAAAAAAATATATATATGGATAACATTGCAAGGAATGGGAATACCAGAGCACTTAATTGTAATCATGAGGAATCTGTACATGGACTAGAAGGCAGGCATTCGAACAGAACAAGGAAACCCTGATAGTTTAAAGTTGAGAAAGGTGTGTGTCAGGACTATATCCTTTTACCCATACTACTTCAGTTTCTAGGGGCTGGGATTTAGTTCAGTGGGTAGAGCGCTGCGCTGCAGTCTCTGAGGTCCTGAGTTCAATTCCCACCACCGCAAAAATGGGAGAAGGGCCTGGCAATCCACTCCCAAGGCAATCCCGAAACAGCCATTGAAAACCCTATGAGGGTTGCTATGAGTCGGATACCGACTCAATGGCACCTAACAACAACAACAACTTCAGTTTCTATCCTGAGCAAACAATCTAAGCAGCTGGACTTTAAGAAGAAGAGTGTGGCATTTGGATTGGAGGAAGACTCATTAACAATCTGCATTATGCAGATGACCCAACTTTGCTGGCTGAAAGTAAAGAGTATTTGAAATATTTACTGATGAAGATCATAGAACACAACCTTCAGTATGGATTGCACTTCAACATCAGCAAAACAAAAATCCTTACAACTGGGTCAATAAGCAACTTCATGATAAATGAGAAAATATGGAGGTTGTCTAAGATTTTGCTTTACTTGGTTCTATAATCAACATCCACAGAATCACCAGTTCAGAAATTAAGAAAATCTTACACTGGGAAAAGCTGTTGTAAAAGACCTCTTAAAGTGGTGAAAAGTGAAGATCTCACATTGAAGATCAAGGCGCACCTGACATATGCCATGGTTTTTTCAGTCACATTATATGGTCATGAAAACTGGACATTAAATAAGGAAGACAGGAGAAGAATTGATGCTTTTGAATTATGGTGCTGTTGATGAATATTGAATATACAATGGACTGCCAAAAGAACCAACAGATGTGTCCTAGAAGTGCAACCAGAGTGCTCCTTGGAAGCAAGGATGACTAGACTGTACCTGAATATGTTTTGGACATGTTGTTAGGAGGGACCTAGAGAAGGACAATATGTTTGGGAAAGTGGCAAGTCAACAACAAAAAAAAGGAAGACCCTCATCTAGATGGATTGAGACAGTGGCTGCAACAATGGGCTTAAACATAAAAAAGATTGTGTGCCTGACACAGAATTGGGGAGTGTCTAATTTTGTTGTACATAGGGTTTCTGTGAATCAGACCAAATCAATGGCACCTGACAACAACAAAATAGGTAAAATGCACAGACAGGACTTAAAGAAAAGATCTTTCTCTCTCTATCATACACACACACACACACGCACACACACACACACACACACACACACTTTCAGATAGTCAATTTACAACCATTTTTATCCCACAATACTGTCAAAACAATCAATGAAAAAATGTAAAAAGGTCTTATAATGGGTATTGTCTAGGGATCATAGTATTACTAAAAGACCATTTAATAAAACTATTCATTCTTCAAAAATGAAGACAACACTTCCCAACACTGTGCCATGCCTGGCACTATTGTCAGTTCTTCTCTGCTATTCATAGGGTTTTCAGTGGCAGACTGATTTGGGGAGTAGATTGTCAGGGCCTTCTCCCTAGTCTGCAGCACCTGGTATTCCCAGGAAGTCTCCTACCCAAGGATTAACCAGGACAATTCTGCTTAGCTTCTGAGATCAGGCAGGATCAGATGCCAGGGTGCAATGGCTGCAGACTTAAAAATCATAATTCTTTGCAAATGTTGATATAAATTCAAATCAGATATCTGTATATCTGTCTGTGTTGATATAATTATAAATCAGATATCTATATGTATTTTACTATAAATATAGATATATCATCATAGGAATACAATTTCCACATTTTGTTTAAATCTCAGTTTCTTATGTGATTTTTAATTTAAATTGTAAATCATCATGGTTTAAAAGAGATAAAAAAGAGATTTGAATTATAATTTTAAATTGCTTCTCTAGTATGAAAATAAGTTTTAAAGATTCTGGTGAGTAATTGCTACAATAACTCCCCTTACTGATTTTTAAACAATTTGTATTATTTTATACATTTTGCATTTTTATAAGCTTATTTCTGATTAATAATGTAACCACTTTTGTACTGTGTAAGATTTTGTCCACATGCACTGAAGTAGTTGATTTTAAAAGTAGGATCAATCATAATTTGCAATTGATCCCTGCTTTGACAATGTTTTTCTCATCAATTTCACTTCTACAATTATTACTGGAGGGAAGCTCATAAAATGCTAGAAAATAACTTTCTGTCTCTTAAGAGTTATTCAAAAACATGATTGTATTCATACTTTCAAATTCCAAATGTCGAAAAGCAGAGATTGGAATGAAAATGATATTTTTCCATGCAATCAAGAATTTCTCTAACCAGAGAAAAAGAATATCCACAACTCCTTTTATCACTAACCAAAATTTAGGATGTCTGTTACAGAAAAACGCTGGAAGCCATAGTGTGCCTGATGTTGGCATAGTTCAATGAAAGTTTTGAATCCATAATTTATATGTGTTTCTCAATTTCCTAATAGTCTGTCCAAAACATTAGAGCAATATCCTAAGAGGAATTTTGATTCCTTCTGAAATTTCTCAGAGGGAAATTTAATAGTATTCATGATATGTGAAAAAGAATTTGGGAGTTTTCATTCCTGTGTAAATTTTTCATTAAAATACTACAAAAGGCATAAAACCTGTTGTACTTTTTAAAGTATTTGTATCTGAAATATGGCATATTGTATTAGTTTTCTATTGCTGCTATGTAACAAATTACCATAAATAAGCCAGCCACAGTGGTTTACGCCTGTAATACCAGAAATTCAGGAGGCGGAGGCAGGAGGATCACAAGTTTGAGGCCAGAGGAAGCCTGTGTAACTTGGAAAGACTCTGTCTCAAGATTAAAAATAAAAAAATGATCTGGGTGCAGTATATATATATATATGTATATATATATATATATATATAATATATTTTATATATTATATATTATATTATATATTAAGATTTTACATACATAAAATCTTATATATTTTGTATATATTATATGTAATTATATATTTTATATAATTTATATAATTCTGTATATATTATATACAATTATATATTTTATATAATTATATATATTATATATGTTACATATAATATATATAAAATCTTAATATAACAATACAGTTTCTTTTTTTTTTTTTTAGTCTAATAGTTCTGGAGGTCAGAAGTCAGACAAAAATTTCATGTTCTAAATTAAGGTGTTGATAGGTTCTAGGGAAGAATCCATTTCCTTGCCTTTTTCATTTACATGGACTGCCAGCATTCCTTGCCCACTACCTCTATCTCTAAAGCTACTAAAGTTAAATCTCTCCTTCGCTTTTCTTCCTGTAGTCAAATCTTTTTCTGACTACATCTAGAGAAGAGTCTCGCCTTTGAAGTGCACATGTGCTCAGAATGGGCTGAATGGGATAACCCAGGAAAATCTCTCCACTCCAACATCTTTAACCTTGTTCACATCTGCAAAGTCTCTTTTACCATGTAAGGTAATACATCCACAGATTCTAGGAATTAGGATACTCACATCTTCAGGGAATGACATTATTTTGCTCCCCAAATGTACCTTTGAAGCATCATAATTTTATATACACAATTTGAATATATTGTATACTAAACAGATATATCTAGCATAAAAATAAAGTCTTGGTAAATCTAAAGATTTTGTTTTATGTGTGCCTTGGAGGTGGACTTGGAATTTGGCAAACAATTATACCTAATACATGCATTAAACAAACAGGGGTTCTTTTTCTACAATTTTTAAAATTCTTACCCTTTTACATTTATCAACTTGAGATTACAATTGGAGAATAAATCATCTAAATTCATTTCACTTTTAGCTCTTACATTATTTTCATTTTTATTACAACCCATTCATTTAAAACAATTTCTTTTCAACAACATTAATGACCAAAAACACAAAAGCTTTGTTTGGCTTTATAAATGAAGCAAAACAAATATAAATAACCTATCATGCTTGAAAGGATTTTCTCTTCTTAATTGAAAACAAATGGAACCTAAGCTAAATTAAATGAATGTTTAATCTTTCATCCCAACACAAAGGTTATTAGTTGGTGCAAGTGTGTACATAGTTATAGACAGAAGAAACAAGCAATTGATTTGACTTTAAAGAAGTCTAAGCTTAACAATTTAAAATGTCAATAAAATACAAAATTGCATTTTAAACACAAGAAAATTTTAAATGAATTTCTAAGCATTTGCTTATGACTGTATGGCTTTAGAAAAGAATGAGTATATCTGCTTGTGAAGAGCTCTTTACTTGACATTTTTTCTAAAGGTTTTTCTAAGAACGTAATGTGAGTTCCCATTGAAATGAAGAAAAATAGTAGAGTTTTAGAAACTCTTGTCAAGGACAATATGTTCATGCTGTACTTCTTTTAAGAACCACCTATTTTGCTGCAACTAATTCCAAAGACTATGAACTCAGGTTTCAAATTGTTACATAACAACCAAGTCCAAGTTTTTCACTTTGATGTGCTACTTATCCCCCTGCATTGCCATGAAGATTCCATCTCCTCTTTTAGTTCTTTTCCCCACAATTGCATATACATTTTATAATCTTGTAAGCATCAAGGAGAGGTGAATAATCCTAAATTTTATGGCCTATGCTACCATTCATGACATACTCTGTACCAGTGATTGGGCTCAAGCAGAGATTTCAAGCAAGATGCTCGGAATTTGTGTGAGATCTACCACTGTAAGCTTTGTGTACCACCACTTGTCACTAAATTACTATATTTCCTGGAACATAGTTGGAAATCTCCATCTTGCAGAGTCCAGGATGTGAAACAGAGCATATGTCTTCTTTTTTAAGATCTCTTCACATATCTGTGTATTCTTTGTCATTATGTGGATTTGAAATTTTTTCAACATTTTAAGAATAATTCAAGCCACATTTAGAACTGTAGTTGTGGCTGGGGAGTATAGCCACTGATTGTTGTGGACAACAAAAATTAAAACTAATAAACAAAGCTACCAAACAAAAAATGGAAATTATACTAGGTAGACATGATTCATGCAACAAATAAAACGTTTAAATTGGGTTACTAAATTAAATTGAAACTATTTATACTATATGTTATTCTGTGGTAGGAACCCTGTTCAGTAATCAGTAACAGAGGAACATTATGCTGTTACAATGCAGGGCTTCAGCTGCTAGGATATCTTTGGAACTACATAAAAGCAGGATATCAAGACTACTTAATTTCTCTACCTGCCATTCTAACTTTTATGACTTGGTGTCTTATTTGGTACCCCAAAAGTATTAGGTACCACCAAAGATTATATTTTTGTTGTTAGGTGCCATTGAGTCAGTATCTGACTCATAGCGACCCTACATACAACAGGCAAAACACTGTTGTCAGTGCTTCTCTGATGTTCATAGGGTTTTCAGTGGATGATTGATTTTTGGGAGTGGGTTGCCAGGTCTGTCTCTCAAGCCTACAGCACCTGGTGTTCCCAGGCAGTCTCCCATCCAAGTACTAACCAGGCCTGACCCTGCTTAGCTTCTGAGATCTGAGGGGATCAGATGCCACAGGGCTACGGCTACAGGCAAAGATTATATAAATGATCTTATTCATAAAGCATAAATACATTAACAAAAAATAGGAAAGAGAAATTATACTACATTGTGATGATTAAAAAGAAAACAAGAGTAGCAAATAAAGACAGTTTTGGAATATAGAACTAAATAAAATGATAAAAGTTTTCTTAAATTTTGAAGAGAAGGTGGAGATTTACAGACTTGTTTTCATAGAAATCATCATTTAAATTGGGTTGCCAAAGTATCAGGAAAACCATATGTTTAATAACCTACTGTCAAAGCCAAAATACCTCAAAGTGCTGCAAGTGGGCAAGCTGCAGAGTTGCTTTAAAGAAGTTTTCTATTATTGTAAATATGCTTTTATTCTGTTAGGCTCATTTGCTGCAATCTACACAAGTCCAAGGAGAAAGAGACTTTTGCCAGAGTCCTGGAAGTACTTTGCTTTGATGTGAGCTGACTTTAGTGGGAAGACTAGTTTCAGTTATGGTCATCTCAGTTGAGTGAACTGAAGCATATGCAGAAAAACGTAAGCAAGGAGAGGAAAGGCTGGCAAACAATGAAATATTAGAAAGTTTCAGGTGGTTGAAAAGAAGCTTAATGGGGATTTGATAGCAGTTTCCAAAAATTTAAAAAGAATTACGAGAGAAAAAGGATTATGTAAGTTGTTCCATGCAGTGGCACGCAGTCAGTTATTTCTGACTAAACAGAGAGTGAGGCTTTTCCACAATTAAAGCTGATTTAAGTGGAGGAAACTATGATTCAAAATACTAAATGGGCCCCCCAAAGGCCCAAATTATCTATGAAAATATTACAGAGGGAATCTCTCTGCATTGCATAAAAACAGGAGTAGTTGAGCTCAGGATATTTTGAAGTCTAAGATTATATTTCATCATCCTGTAAAACGTTTTATAAAAAGATCATGATGAGTATATGTTGGTGTCTAATTGTTTCATCAAAGGTGTCCACAATTATTCTTCACTTAATGGAAGCTGATAATCAAAATCTAAAAGAAAGTCTTCCTACATAACTCTAGCTGCTATCCTTACACAAACTCACCAACATTTAGAAACAAAGGGGAAAACGAATCATCAGATTTATTGTTCACAGGAAATAAGTACACACAACAATGAGGATAGATGAATTGAAAAGGTCCAGTAAGTTTATACATCATTTAATAAAAATAAACACTTCTTTTGCAATTGCATGTCCATTGTCAAGAGTATACATATACTACAGGTATTCCTAAAGCTTTCTTTAAAGAAATGACTACTAATTGAAGGCATTCTCTGTCCATTCAACAACAAAGCTCTGTCTTCTCAAATTCACTCTCATCAATCATTGTCTTATGCTTTGAATCGACAGATGTATGCAATATGTATAATATTGATTTTTCAAAATCAGTGTGAATTCAAACATATAAAACCATATAAAAATTGATATGTTAAAGCTGGAAGCTGTGGCATCCACATGCAACTCCAGAGATTTGGGTGGATGAGGCAGGAAGATTGTGAGTTCAAGGACAGAGCATAAAGTTGCAGAACAAATTTATGAGATGTCTCAAAATAAAAAAAAAAAAATAGAGAAAGACCGAGGAATGCATCTTAGTGGTAGAGCACTTGCTCATCATGTGCAAGGCCCTGGCTTCAACTTCTCAATACTGGAAAAAAAAATTATGTGCTAGTTTTTCAAAATACCAATCAGAATTTATTCTATATAGTTCTTCCTCATTTATCTATGATCTAAATATATTTGTGAGTAAATTATATGCTCTTAAAAGAAATTTCAGGGTGATGTGTTTGTATGTGTATATATATACATATATATGTACATTGTTGTTAGGTGCCGTCGAGTCGAGTCCGACTCATAGTGACCCTATCTACAGCAGATCAAAACACTTGCCAATTCTATGCCAGGCAAATGATCTTATTTATGTTTAAGCCCATTGTTGCAGACACTGTGTAAATCCATCTGGTAGAGGGTTTTCCTCTTTTGCATTGACCTCCCTCTATCCCAAACATGATGTCCTTCTCCAAGGATTGATCTCACCTGACTACATGTCCGAAATATGTAAGACGCAGTCTGACCATTCTTGCTTCCAAGGAGCATTCTGGTTGCACTTCTTCTAGGACAGATTTGTTGGTTCTTTTGGCAGTCCATGGTATATTCAATACACGTCTCCAGCACCACAATTTAAAAGCATCAATTCTTTTTCTGTCTCTCTTGTTCAATGTCCAGCTTTCACAAACATGTGATGGAACTGAAAATACCATGGTATGAGTCAGATGCACCTTCATCTTCAATGTGACATCTTTGCCATTCAATAATCTAAAGAGACCTTTTGCCACAGCTTTTCCTAGAGCAATGTGACTTTTGATTTCTTGGGTGTTGATTATAGAGCCAAGCCAAGCAAAATCTTGGACAACCTCAATCTTTTCTCCATTTATTGTGAAGTTGCATGCTGACCCAGTCATAAGGATTTTTGTTTTGTTGATGTTTAGTCGTAACACATATTGAAGGCTATGATCTTTGATCTTCATCAGTAAATGTTTTAAATCCTCTTCACGTTCAGCAAGCAGAGTTGTGTCATCTGCATAATGCAGGTTGTTAATGAGTCTTCCTCCAATCTTAATGCCGCGTTCTTCCTCATAAAGTCCAGCTTCTCGGATTATTTCATCAGCATATAAATTGAAGACATAGGGTGAAAGTATACAGCCCTGATGCACACCATTCTCAACTTTAAACCACTCAGTGTTTCCTTGTTCTATTCGAACAACTGCCTCCTGGTTCATGTACAGATTTTCCATGAGCACAATTAGGTGTTCTGGTATTCCCATTTTCCGAATTGTTATCAAAAGGTTCTTGTGATCCACACAATCAAATGCTTTTGCATAGTCAATAAAACATAGACAGACATCTTTCTGATATTCTCTGCTTTCAGTTAATATCCACCTGACATCAGCAATGATGTCTCTGGTTCCCCTCCCTCTTCTGAATCCTGCTTGATTTTCCTGTAATTCCCTGTCTATATACTGCTGCAGTCGCTTCTGAATGATCTTTAGTAGAATTTTGCTGGTGTGTGATATTAATGATATTTTCTGATAGATTGCACATTCAGTTGGATCCCCTTTTTTGGGAATAGGCACGAATATGGATCTCTTCCAGTCAGTTGGCCAAGTAGCTGTTTTCCAAACCTGTTGGCATAAACATGTTAACACCTTCAGTGCTGCATCTGTTTGTTGAAACATCTCTATTGGTATCCCATCAATTCCTGGACCCTTGTGTTTCGCCAGTTCTTTCAAGGCAGCTTCCACTTCATCCTTCAACACCATTGGTTCCTCTTCATATGCAACCTCTAGGAATGGCTGGTCATCTACCAATTCTTTCTTCTATAATGACTCTGTGTGTTCTTCCCATCTTCTTTTGATGTTTCCTGCATCATTTAACATTTTCCCTGTAGAATCTTTCACTACTGCCACTCAAGGCTTAAATTTTTTCTTCACTTCCTTAAGCTTGAGAAACATCGAGCGTGTTCTTCCCTTTTGGTTTTCTGCCTCCAGCTCCTTGCACATGTCATTATAATATTTGTTTTTTTCCTCTCAAGCTGCCTTCTGAAATCTTCTGTTTAGTTCCTTAACTTCATCATGTCTTCCTTTTGCTTTAGCTGCTTGACGTTTAAGGGCAAGGTCCAGTGTCTCTTTTGACATGTAATTTGGTCTTTTCTTTTTTTCTTGTCTTTGTAAGAACTTTTTGCTTCCTTCTTGAATGATATCTTTTATGTCATGCCACAACTCTTCTGGTCTCCTATCATGTGTGTCTAATGCATTAAACCTATTTTTGAGGTGGTCTCTGAACTCAGGTGAGATATACTCAAGGTCATACCGTGGCTCTCGTATACTAGTTCTGACTTTCTTCAGCTTCAGTTTGAACTTGCATATGAGAAGTTGATGGTCTGATCCACAGTCAGCACCTGGTCTTGTTTTGACATTTTGTATAGAGCTTTTCCATCGTCTCTTTTCACATATGTAGTCAATTTGATTCCTGTATGTTCCACCTGGTGAAGTCCATGTGTACAGTCTCCATTTATGATGTTGCAAAAATGTATTTGTAATGAAAAGGTCATTGGTCTGACAAAATTCTACCATGCGATCTCCAGCTTCATTTCTGTCACCAGGACCATATTTTCCAACTACTGGGCCTTCTTCTTTGTTTCCAACCTTTGCATTCCAGTCACCAGTGATTATCAGTATGTCTTGATTGGATGTTTGATCAATTTCAGATTGCAGAAGCTGATAGAAGTCTTCTCTTTCTTCATTTGTGGCCTTAGTGGTGGGTGCATAAATTTGAATAATAGTCATATTAACGCCTTCCTTGTAGGTGTATGGATATTATTCTATCACTGACAACATTGTATTTCATGACAGATCTTGAAATGTCTTTTTTGATGATGAATGCAACCCCATTTCTCTTTAGTTTATCATTCCCAGCATAGTAGACCATATGATTATCTGACTCAAAATGGCCCATGCCAGTCCATTTTAGCTCACTGATGCCTAGAATGTCAATGTTTATACACTCTATTTCTCTTTTAACGATTTCTAATTTTCCTAGATTCATACTACATACATTCCATGTTCCAATTATTAATGGGTGTTTACAGTTTTTTCTCCTCATTTTGAGTCATGGCATATCAGCAAGTTGAGCACCCTGGGGCTTTACTCCATTTCCTTCATCAGGGTAGACTCTACTTGGAGGAGGCAACTCTTCCCCAGTAGTCTTTTGAGTGCCTTCCAACCTGGGGGCCTCATTTTCAGGCACTATATCTGACAGTGTTTCTTTGCTATTCATAGGGTTTTCAATGGCTAGTTGTTTCGGGAGTGGCTCGCCAGGTCCTACTCCCTAGTCTCTCTTAGTCTGGAAGCTCAGCTGAAATCCTATCCACCATGGGTAACCTTGCTCATGTCCGAGGTTGCAGTGGCAGAGCTCTCAGCCTCATCACAACACATAAGCCCCCACAGTGTGGCAGACTGACAGACATGTGGGGGATATATATGTATATGAATATATATTTATATGTATATGTTATATGATATATATATATATATATATATATATATATATATATATATATATATATTATGATGAGAATGGATAAAGGGCTCTACCAAGTCTGAAAATGTGCAGAGAACAAATCAATTATTAAACAATACACAGTTTGAAATGAGTTACTGGAAAAATAAATACAATTTATATTATAGTTAAACAAGGTAGATATGTAGGATAAGACTTAAAAAGGGAAAATGTCAGAGAAGGTCGAGACTTATTCTGTGCTACCTCCCAGCTCTAAATTATTGTTTCCTAATTTCTCTATATCCTACAGCCATACTCCTCTGGTGTCTATCCCATCAGAACTCAGAGGCTAAGCAGGGTAGGACCTGGTTAGTACTTGGATGGGAGATCACCTGAGAACATCAGGTGCTGTAGGCTTGGGAGACCGACCCAGCAACCCACTCCCCAAATTATCAGCGTTTGAAAACCCTATGAAGAGAAGAGAAGTAGTGATAATCATATTTCATCTGTTGTACCAAGATCACTATGAGTAGGAAACTGACTTGATGACGCCTAACAACAACATGAATATGCTTGAGTAAGAAGAAAACTGACGTAGCAAGGTTTGAAAGAAAAAGAGTGAACACCTTAGAATAATGAAATGGGAGAAGGTCTGTTGCAAATGTTGAGTATCTTTTGTAAGCAGAGAGTTTCTTCTGTGTTTTTAGCAAGACATGATTAGTAAAATAATGGATTGGTTATTTACTTATTTACTGTTGAGTTGATAAGAAATCTCCATTTGAGTTATTTTGGAATTTTATGAAATATGAAGTGAGGACATCAACTGAGGGGAAGGGTAGGAACAAGGTATTGGTTGTGATGTTGGAAGAGACAGAACATTTGATTTGGAAAGTGGAAAAGCAGACTTATTACAGAAATCAACAACTCTACTTTGCAGGACCAGAGACTTACATAGATTTTGAAAATGTGAACTATAAACTTTTTTTTTTTTTGCAGTATTGGGGGTTGAACCCAGGACCTTTCAATTGTGTGCATTGCAAGTGCTACACCACTGGGCTGTACCCCACAGCCCATTTTTTAACTTTTGGAGTCAAGGTCTCATTAAATTATGCAGACTATCTCTAGTCTCAAACTTGCAATCCTCCTGCCTCTGCCTCCTGAACCACTGGAATTACAGGTGTGCACCACCGTTCCTGACTAAACCAATATTTTTGATCATGAGCTTTTCTTTATGTCTATTTTTTCAATGCAACTCCCAGTAAATTTAATAAAAACGTTAAAATTTGTTAAATTAATTATAACTTAGATTTCTTACAAGGTTGTCCCTTAAGTCATCTTTGAAAAATAGAGTTGCTATCTCATAAACTTAAAATTTATCCTCCCAACTTTTTAATTTTTGATAAAACTGAGTGGAAAAATCTTAGTCATTTTTTTCTGACATAATTTCAGGCTTTCAAAAAGCTGCAACAGCATAAAGGTCAGCTTTCAGTAATGACAAAGAGGTGTAATACTAGCGTGAGCCCACTACAGGTAAAACTTAGAAAACTATGATTTAGAAAAGTATCCCTGAAATTAAAAGGGTATAGATAACAGAAATGTAGTTTATTGTCCAAGAATATTACCTAACACTCATATATATGCTATAAAAAGTAGCCATCAGAAACACAATGATGAGTAAGTTCACAAATTGGCTGACTTAAGATGCCAATGATTAGAATTCAGAACTGAGAATATATTTGGAAATTTAAGAAGAAATCCTGGTAATGAGAAACATGCAAAAGAATTAAATCCTTATTCTAAGCATAAGCTTCCCAAATCTGACAACTAAACAATACATGTGTGGAAGATACATAAGGAGGTCCAAAGAAAAGATTTTTAAAAAATAAAAATAAAAAAGATGGCAGGAAAACAGCAAAGAAAGTCCTACTCTTAATAAACAGAGTCAAGTCTGAAAATTCAGTGTTATTTTGCCTGATCATATTCTCCAACTTTGTACTGTTTTGGGAGCTAAACTGAAGCCTACCAGGTTTGAAGTGTCCTTGTATAGATTTGAAAAATAATGTAACAGATGGTAATCAATGGAAACTCTCAAGAAGCAAAAAAGTAACTACAAAGCAAATGCCAATGACATTAGTTAGGATTAACTGCATATTTAAATTCAAAATAGTACCACTTCGCCAGGCATGGTGGCACACACCTGTATCCCAGATACTCAGGAGGCAGAGGCAGGACAGTCACAAGTTTGACTCAAGAAGCAGTCTGAGTAACTTAGCAAGTCCCTGTCTCAATTTAAAAAATAAAATGGGGGCTGAGGTGCAGCTCAGTATCAGAATGCTTGCAAAGTACGCACAAGGCCCTTGGTGCAGCCCCCCATTACTGCAAAAAAATTAAATAAATAAATAATAAATAAATAAATAAATATTATCATTTAAAACAGAATCATAAAAAAATATTTGGAATAAACATGAAATATATGCAAATTTTAATAATTGTTGATAAAGGCAAATTGCAGAAATTTAATAGAAAATATTGTTAAGATTTTAATTTTCCTCAAACTAATCTGTAAATTCAACAATATCCCAATTAAAAATCCCACAAACTTCTATTTAGAAATTGAAATGCTAATTGTAATTCCAAATGAAAATGCAAAAGGCCTAGACCAACCAAATTAATTTTTAGAAAGAACACAAAAAGTGAACTTATATTTCCTCATGACAAGACTTCCTATAAATCTATAGCAATTAATATATTCCTTAATTAAAATAAGAATAGATGTATAGGTAAATAGGATAGAATAGAAAATTCAGAAATAGGAGCATAAACACATGCCTCATAAAATGTTTTAAAAGGTATAAAGGCAATTCATTAAAGAAAAGATAGTCAAAATGTTGCTAAAATAGTTGGGCAACCAGATACAAGCATGCATACACACACACTCTATGCTTTACATTATTTAAATATGTACTTGAAATAGAACATAAACCTAAATTTACAAGTCACCACTATAAAGCAGAAGAAAGCCTAGGAGAAAATCTTTTTTAACCTATAGTTATACAAAGATTTCTTAGATACAATAAAGAACAAATCATAACTGAAACAATGGATAAACTGAACAACTTTAAAACTTAGTCTACTTTTCAAAATACGTTAACAAGAAAACAAAATAAATCAGAGACTTAAAAGTAATATTTGCAAAAAACTTGTATAATAAAGAATTTTCATTTAGAATATATGAAGAACTCTTCATATATTCTAAATATATTCAACATATATTCAACAATAAAAGACTAACAACCCAATTCAATAGATTAGGAAAGATCAGAGTAGGCACTTGGCCACAGAAACTATGCTATTGGCAAATAAGTATAACAAAGGATGCTCAAAATCATTAATCTTTAGGGAAATGCAAATTGAAACCACAAAAACTTGGCAATCCACACCTATTAAAATGGAAATATACCCATACACACTATCCTTGACCTCACCAAATGCTAGAGAGGATTTATAACAAATGGAGCTCTCAGTTTCTACTGGGGATGCAAAATGACACAGATACTTTGAAAAATGTATTGTAAATATCTAGCCAAATATGTATTTCCATATAACCCAGAAACCTCATTTCTCTGTATTTACCCAAGAAATATAAAAATGTTTATCCACAAAAAGACCTTTATATGAATAGTTACAGCAAGTTTATTCTTATTTGCCAACAGCTCAAAATATTTATTCACCAGGAAATGGATACATATACACTGATCTGTTCATTCAATGATGCATTAGTTATCAATTTAAACAGATAAATATAGATAGGTTTTTAAAAATGAAATATAGATGCCTGCATCAGCCTGCATTTGGAAATGAATTTCAAAAGCTTTATGCTGCCACGGGCATGGTAGCACGTTTGTAACCCCAGTGACAAGCAGGGGGATCAAAAGTTTGAGGCCAGAAGCAGCGGGCACAACTTAGGGAGACATCCTGTATCAAAATAAAATATAAATGAAGGGGCTAGTGATATAGCTCAGTAGTAGAATACTTGCTTTGCAAGTGCAACGTCAAGGGTTCAAATCCCCTAAACTGAAAATAAATAAATAAATTGGGGGAAAAAGCAACTTTATGCTAAGTTAAAGAAGTCACACACTAAACACTGTATATTTCATGATTCTGTTTGTATGTTTAGCTTAGTTGGTTGAGTGCTGCTTTGCATTCTCTGAGGCCCTGGGTTCAGTCTCCAGCACCACAAGAATGGGAGAAGGACCTGACAGCCCACACTCAAAAAAATAAAATAAAATACTGAAAATAGTCAGCCATTGAAAACCCCTGTGAATAGTAGAGAAGCACAGACATAGTACTGGGCAGGGAACAGTGTCGAGGAGTGTTTGATTCTATTGTACATACAGCCACAATGAGTTGGATCCGACATGACAGCACCTAACAACAAGGAAAGACAGAATATAGGAATAGAAATCAAATCAGCGCTTGAGGTAGGACATGAGGATGCAGGAAAGAGACTGACCACAATAGGCATAAAGTAACTTGGAAAAACAGACATTTTCTCTACTTTACTTTCACAGTCGTGGTGCTTATAGAACTGCAAATGTTCATCAAAACTCACCAAATTGAACTCCAAAATACTTAATTTTACTCTATGAAAATATAACAGTAAATTTGGCCTTCAAAATGCAAGCATAGAGAAAATATATGTTATCTATTCAGAAAACAACAATTACTGGAAGGTATTATCAGTAATGGTAGTCTTGAATCAGTTGAATATTGTTACATTCTAAGAGGAGGTACATGTCAACCTATAATTTTAATAACCAACTAAGCTGTTATTAAGAATAAGGCACAATGCAAATATTATTAAATGCATTGGAAAAAGTACAAATGGATCCTCTATGAAATAAATACTAAATAATGTGCTTGAGTAAGAAGAAAATTAAATGCGAGAGAAAGAAGTGCATTCGAAGTCATACATGAACAGAAGAATAGAAAGCAAGAAATTATACCATCATATGTATTAGAATTTTTGAAATATATAATCAAATGAAGCAATGTATTATAAATTGATGTGACCTAATTTCTGATGGCAACTTCAATCTAAATTCTATGTGTTAAAAAAATTCAGCTGCAAATAAGCATGTGTTACTTATTGCTCCAGCTTAAAACAATACATTTTTAATTCACTGTTTCTGTGGTCTAAGATTCTAGGCACAGATTAGCTGGGGTTTTGTTTCCAAGTTTTACAAAGCCACAATCAAATGTCAGCCAACCTAGGTTCTCCTCTGGAAGTTCAACTGAGAAAGGATCCCCTTTCAAGTTTATGTGGTTTTTGCCTACCCTCAGGTTCTCATAAATTTTCAGATTAAAGACCTCACATTTTGGCAGAGCGTTGTCTTGAAGCTGCTCTCAATCTCTTGCCACATAAGCCTTGTAACATGACTACTTGCTCCCTATAAGCTGATGATAGAGTCTCATTAAATGAAGGGCATTCTAATTTAATGTTAAGATAATCACATACAAAAATAATCATATCTCAGTATCTGTGGCATGTTCTATGAGTTAGAAGCACGTTACTGTTCTCACCCACACTGAAGGAAAGGGATCACACAATCACCCACTTGAGTACTAAGAGGCAATGATTCTGTGGGCCATGTTAGTGTGTGTTCATCATGGAGAGCAGAAAAATTATCAACAAGTGAAAAAAGCCAAATAAGCCTTGACTAATTTGGGCAGATTAAGTACAAAATGAAATTTAACTGTTAGCTAATAATAACATGAACGCTAAAAAGGAGATGTTGGAGAGTTAAACGTTTTAAGATTTACATTTTTCATAAATCAAACAGATAATGCTCATTTATGTGAGGATATGGCCTATAGTCACATTACCCTGGTATCCAATATCCTCAGATCTCAGAAGCCAAGCAGGGTCAAGCCTTGTTAGTACTTGGATGGGACATTCCTGGGAATACTAGGTGCTATAGGCTTGGGAGGACTCACAAGTGCTCCCCTGAAACAATCAGCCATCAAAAACCCTATTAATAACAGAAAATCACTGACCATAGTGCGAGGCATGGCACAGTGTCAGGTGGTGTTTCATCTGTTGTATACAGGGTCTTTATGAGTGGAACTCGACTCAACACCTAACAGCAACAAAGACAACATAAAAATAGAAAACAAAACACAACTTTAAAACAACTAGTGAGAACAGACATAACAGAAATGGATTAAATTATATTTGATATCTTAGAAATTAATTACAATAAAACCATATGTGATTTTATTTTATGAAAAAATTAGTGAGCAAAAGTAGAATTTTGAGTACAAAATAAAAAGCACTTTTCGAAGTTATAATTTTGAAACCTGGAAAATGTACTACTCATATAGGTTGGTCTTATTTATTACTCACGTGGGTTATTTCCAAAATGAATGCTAAGGTCTACAGTAGAATTATTGTTTGTCTCAGGTCAATCTAAATTTCATAATATTCCATTTATTTATCAAATAATTTATACAATATGCATTAGTCTTTTGGGGCTCCTGTAATATAATACCATAAGCCAGACAGCTCATAAAACAACAGGCATTTATTTCTCATAATCCTAGAGCTGGAGAATTCAAAACCAAGGCAGACTAAGCATCTGGTGAGGGCTGTTTTCTGGCTCATAAATGGCATCTTTTAGTTACTTCCTTATGTGATGGAAAAAACAAAGCATCTTTCTGGGTCATCTTTTATAAGGACACTGAACCTCCATGAACTAATCAACTCCCCTAATTTCTCAGCTCCTAATACTGTCACCTTCAGGGTTAGGATTTCAATACATGAATTTGGGGGGACACAGACATTTAGATAATAATATGACATGTTTGTTTAAAATGACCTTTTTCATAAAAGCAAATATTTTCTGGTAAAAAAAAGAGTTTCTCAATTTCCACAAATTATTTTTATTCCCACATTTGTTTACCATTTGTTTACCAAAATTTGTCAACTTAATTTACCAAGTATAAACTATATTTGTAATTTAGTTTAAGTAATTCTCTTTCTATTTTGTTTACCTGTGACCCAAATCACAAACTATATAAGCTATAAACCTGTAGAAAAGATACATGGTAGGGAAAGGATAGATTGTCAATGCTTTCAATTCTAAAGTAGATGTCATTAGCAAAGAGAACAAACTAGAGTTAAAAAATAAGGATACCTCAGCTGCCAGGGATATATTTTGTTGAATCTTGCAAGCAGTGATTAGGAAAATACCCACTTCAATATTTGGTTAGAAAACATGATATTTTATGAATACTATCATTTCAACACAAATAATGAAATGCTAAGTGAAAAATTTGTCATTAGCTAATTAAAAACCAATCAGTCAACAAACCACCAAATGAAACCTAGGAGGAACTGGACCAACAGAACCACGTCTCATGTTTTAACTATTCGATATTGTACTGTTTATATTTTAAACTTTTAAATAGTGTTTGAGGGATCCAACCTATTGCCTCAAGAGTAACCGATAATATTTATTCCCTGTTTCTAAAATCTAAAAAAGCTGCTTGTAAAATTTTAAGTTTTCCATAAGGGCCTAAAGTTCATGAAAAAAGGACAGTTTTGAAAACAATCTGGATTAGTTAAATATCTGCATAAAGTGAGGAATTAAATTTATAGTTGGTGTATTTAAGAAAATGCTATTTTGCTTGCTAAAAGTAATGCATAAGGAAGGATCAAGAAACACTTCAAATTTTATAGCTCAGATGAACATTGCTTACAAATTATGGCAGTATGTAGTTTCATTTAAGCCTCAAAGAAATATTACCAATATTATTTGTGAAATGACCTCAGAGAAGTTACTTTTATTGTTTTTTTCAATATACAACTACAAATAGATGTGTTTGCCTTTATGTTGGCATCCTACAGCTTGATTTCATAATACCTAAGCACAATAAGGGCTTGGATTTAGCTCAGTTGGTAGAGCGCTGCACTGCAGTCTCTGAGGTCCTGAGTTCAATCCCAGCACCGCAAAAATGGGAGAAGGACCTGGCAATCCACTCTCAAGGCAATCCCGAAACAGTCAGCCATTGAAAACCCTATGAAAATCGCTATAAGTCGGATACCGACTAGACGGCACCTAACAATAACAACAACAAGCACAGTAATAGTTTAATTAACCATATTCTTTAAATATATATATTTAAAGAAAATTTCTTTAAAAATATATTGTCCTCAATCTGGTATACTTTCAACAACTCAATACATGTTTAGCATGTTTTTGTTTTGTTTTGCTTTGTCTTGTCTTTGAGACAAGGTCCTGATATGAAGTCCAGGCTGCCTTGAACACTCAATCCTCTTATCTCAGCCTCCTGAGTGCTTAAATTACAAATTTATGTCACCACCCTGAGAATATGTTTACCATTTTAATGAAGGGACTTTTAGAAGACTAGTGGGAATAGAGCCTGCACCCATACCACTGTGGAGTCAGATCTCGGAAGCTAAGCAGGGTCAGGCCTGGTTAGTACTTGGGTGGGAGACCACCTGGAAACAGCAGGTGCTATAGGCTTCAGAGAAGGACCAGGCAACCCACTCCCAAAAGTCAATTAGCCATTGAAAACCCTGGGAAAATCAGAGAAGCAGTTATAATACAAGTTTGCCTGTTTTAGGTAGGGTCACTGAGTGGGATACCAAAGGCACCTCACAAAAACAACAACAGTGGAAATGGTACCTTTGGAAGACAATTGCTTATTTCAGTCTTTTCTATTTTCCCCCATTTAATTACAAATGAAGTTTTATACACTGGAAATATTTATTTTGTTTTCTTGTGGTTCTGGGGATAGAACCCAAGGACATGCATGTGTTACCACTGATCTATGTCCCCAGCCCTATTGGAAATGTTTGTATGAAACAAATTATTCTCTCACTTAATACCATGTACTTGTACAAAGAGAAAAATCTGTGAGCATGCTTTATGGACAAAGCATGGCTAGCTAATGAATAGAAAAGAACAACAACCTGGGAATGTGCTATCCTTATTCCACGTCAGTTCAGCAAAATTTGGAGCCATGCTCTTTACCCTCTCCTAGTATGCCCAGAGGGGATTAGTGCTTAATCAATAGGCTCCTTGGATCAATGTATCAGCAGGGGAGGTACAAATGAAGTAACCAAAATCTTAACACCAAGACTGCACCAGAGTGAGAACTGGGTAAGGTATGGATTCCAACAGATCTGAAATCACATTTCTGATCCAGAATGTTCTTCTCTCCTGGTCCTCTATATCTTGAGGGCAAGGAAAAGAAGAAAAGAAGAAGAAGAAAAGTCTCTCAAAGAATGTGTAAAAGCCAAAACAATAGAGCATATACCTGAGGATCAGGACTGTTAATAAGAAAAAGGTGGTAAAGCACACTTCAGTACTCTGAGCTCTCTAACCCATCATGATGGTATCTGCTATAACCCAATACCTACTACATATTACCAGCCAAGTCAACTGACTTCACTAAAGGAATATACCCACAGAGGCAAAGACAAAATACACTAAAGTATTCAGTAGTAATGAAGGAAAGGGATCAAGGAGGAAGAAACAAGGAAGAATTGAGACTGAGAAGGGAAGAATAGGTGAAGAAAGAGATTAACATAGAAGAAAGTGAGAGATACACAGATGGTGAAAAGAGAAAACCTGGAGTTAAATTGAAAGACAGAGGAATAGAACATGTAAAGATGGACAAGGGACTTTGTTGGACCTAAAATAAAAGCACAATCACAATTAGCACTTAACTGGTGATGTGTCCTGATCACAACATAGCCAGTGATATTGGGTCACTAAGATGTGTATCCTTTTCAAGATGTATTGGTATTTCTTTTGGTTGCAAGCAACTTTATGTTTTAGTTTTAGTTTAAATTTATATTCAAATATCTTGTCTGTTTTGATATATATATATATGGAGAGAGAGACATATAAGTATATATAAACTAAATCAATACTATTGGATTCTGACTTTTTAACTTGACAGTCATTTGAAAAAGTCTTTGGGACTTAAAAATAAACCCACTTCTTAATATTTTTAACTGAAACTTTATTCAATTATGGAACAAAATAAAACACAAAATATAAAGCCACTTGTAACAAAAGAAATATCTATAGATCCTTTGAAAAGGACATGGGTCTTAAGTGGCTAGATATGTTCTGGCTAAGACATTTCACCAGTTAAATGTAAATTTCCATATCTTTTTTTCTGTTAGGACCTCAGATTTCAGCATAATTTTTATTAGTTGTCACTGAACTTCTATGTGTTAATGTACTCTTTAAGTGTTTTAAAAAGACTATTTCTACTCAATTTTTATACTATTCTGTATATATTATGTACATATATGTTTTAATATTTAAATCTGCTGAAATAAACTCCCAGAAGATAGGTTAACAAGAGAAAAACCATAATAAATTCATGAATATGCATAAACACAGGAGTAACACAAAATGTGAAATTTAAAGAAGCATCAGATGGCTAAGGCTTAATTACCCTCTTCATGCAGGAAAGGGAAGTGGAGGGGCTGTGGCTAATTTTGGAGAGTTAGTAAATCATTTTTACAGGAATAAATAAAGTCTTGAGAACTAACAATGTCCCAGGATGAAGTTTCCTCTGTGCTCTAGGTGTGACCTTTGATTATCAGTCTCTTCTTCTGAGATGAATTTACTCTTCCTTGGTTAGTGAAATTTCAGTAAGATTGAAGACAATTATATTCTTCTTTGGTGGATTTCATCTTTAAGTAGATAAAGAAATTTCAGGGAATGTCTCTTCTTGGTCTTTTGGAAAGAAATAAGATCCAAAGGAAGTGATGTCAGAGAGACCTTGAGGGTGGTTGGGGGTATCATTTTCTGAACCTCATCAATATCTTTATGTTTAAAGTGTACTGTTAAATTTTAAGTAAAACCTCATTTTCCAGTGAAATTCTAACAAGTTTACATTGATATAAACCTTAGCAAGTCTAAGGGTTTTGCTATTTACTTTAACTGATACATTTAATTATACATATTAATGAGATAATGTGATATTTTTGATACATGTATTCATTGTGGAATACTTAAATCAGGTTAAATATATCTATCTCCTCAGATGTATCATTTCTTTATAGTGACAGCTTTCAATATACTTTCTGGTAGCTTTTTGGAAATTGCAGTTCATTATTGATATCTATAGTCATCCTACTAAGCAATAAGACACTAGGATTTCTTGCTCTTATCTTAACTGTAACTTAGATCAATTTCTCCCCACCTTCTCCATCCATTCTTTCTGGCTGCCACAGTAACCACCAGTTTACTCTCAGCTTCTATGAGATAAACATTTTTAGATTTCACAAATTAGTGACATTACCTACAATGTGTATTTCTGTTCCTGGTTTATTTCACTTAAAAGTATAATTTTGAAAATAACTTATTTTAAACATCTTAATTAACTTTAGAAACTTCATAATTACTGTTTTTACAAACATAGTCTAAAAGTGATTTTAGCATTTGAAAATTATCATATTGTCTTATCCTGTTTTACAGACAGGTAAAGCCAACTAAGTTCATAAATATCAGAGACTGTGTTTAAAGTAATTTTTATAACATTTCTCTAAAGACTTTTTTCTATTTTGGGCAAAAACAAGTGTTAAAGTTTTAGTAGGTTTCAGGATCTGGTGATATTGCATAAAATATTGGCAGATTACTTTATTTTTTCAAATTTTTCACCTTCCCTGTATCTGGGATTTTTGCTAGGTTATTACATGATTCCTACAAATACAGGAAAAATATATTTCCTTTCCTTATTATGTTAGGCTCCACCAGGTGACTTACATTGCCCACTGCTAAATGGGTAGAAGTGCCAATTTCAAGTCTATGATTTAGGAAGTACCATATGTTTCTGCTTATCTCCTGAATTTCTGGAATAGTTACTCTCTTGGTCCAAGGAAAAGTGAGATATGTGGACTGGCTCTGAAATTACCTAAAATTTGGAGCCAAACTCAGTTAATCCATTTTATATCCACCAATCCCAGCTGATCCACAGTTTAATGAGGTAACAATATATAATGGGCATTGAGTTTAAGAGGTTTTCATTATATACCTGTTTTTCTTCCATAGCTTATAGATATAAATATTAACAATTAATGTTTCAAATTATTAGATATCTTGAGTTCTAATTCACTTTTTTATTTTACTGTGTTTACTTGGTGTTAATATTAAGTACGTAATTGTGTGTGCTGTCCAAATTTCTACAATTTTGGACATCACAGACCAATTGCACTTATATATCCTTGTGAAAAATAATAACAGACACACTGTCATTTTATAATTCCTAAAACCTTGATTGAGAAAAACAATTTTTCTTGACATGTTTCTGAATGGTATACCTCTCATAACCTGTTCTAGGCCATCTAAAATATATCCAAAGATGAAGCTTACCAGTATCAAATGAAATAGTCATCCCAAACTTACTAAATGTCAAGCAGGCAAAATAATTTGGAAGATTTGCATAATATAATTAACTAATTACTTCTGATGTCCATGCACATTCAGACTATAATATGATGAATATATATAAAATGCTAAACACAACATCTTTAGAATTTGCATACTGTTTGGAATAACCGGATATTTCTGGAAAGTAATCATACTAGAAAATACATTTTCACAAAATCATACAGACCTTATTTTCTGATCATAATAATATTAAGTTTAAAATAAATAATGAGAGAATAAGTAGACAAGTCCTATACATTTAAAAAAATTTTTAATTCCAAATAACTCAAAGGATAAGAATACATTATAATGAAAATTAGTGAATATTTAGTAACCAATAAAGAAAATCATATATCAAAGCATGTATGGTAGAGGAAAACAGTATTTAAATGAGGATTTAATATCCTTTCTAAAACTTTATATTGTTAAAAAAAGCACTGAAAATTAAAAAACTAAAAATCTCCCTAAAGAAAACAGAAATAAGCAGTAAAAGAAACCCAAAACAGGTATTGAACAAATACTACAGGTTAAAAATAATAATATAATGACTATGGAAAGACCAATAATGCCAAAAGTAAGTTTGTTAAGAAGATTTAATAAAATGACTGCAATTCTTGAAAGATTAATGAAGAAAAAATAAAGCAAGATTGCAACTGGTTGATATTAGGAATTAAATAGACTCAGCCATATATGCCACTAACTTTTTTGTTGCTGTTAGGTGCTGTCAAGTTGTCTCCTACTTATAGTGACCCTATGTGCAACAGAACGAAACACTTTCAGACACTATGCCATTCCCAGCACTATTGTCAGTACTTCTCTGATATTCTTAGGGTTTTCAATAGTGGATTGTTTTGGGAGTGGATTGCCAGGTCTTTCTCCCTAGCTTGCAGCACCTGGTATTCCCAGGCAGTCTCTCATTCAAGGACTAACCACGAAGACCCTGCTTAGCTTCCAAGATGAGGTAGGATGGGACCTAGGGTGCTATGGCTGCAGATGCCATTGACATTATATCACTATATTTGAAGATTTATAAGAATGGCTGAAATTATAGGGAAACATAACATACCAAATTTAAATTTCTTTCAGAAGAAATGTAATCTATAGAAATATTTCTAAAATATATTGAAAGGATAATTTTAAATCTCCTCCAAAAGATGCACATATTCAGATTGTTTTAACACTCAGTTCTAACAAAAATTAAAGAAATACATTTCCAAACAGAAACCATTCATATATGTGTGTGTGTTTGTCTGTGTGTCTGTGTGTCTGTCTGTCTGTGTGTGCATGTTTGTGCGTGAACTATACCTTAACTTATTTTATAAGACTAGCATAATTTATCCCCCATTTGTCTGTCAGTTTGTTGTGCTGTGGGTCACCTCATTCAGCTTGTCAGCTTGTATGTTGCTGTGATACTGAATACTATGTCACCAGTATTTCAGACAGCAGAAGGGCCACCCATGGTAGACATATTTCAACTGAGCTTCCAGACTAAGACAGACTAAGGAAAAGGCTCTGGCAGCCCACTCCCAAAATAACTAGCCAGTGAAAACCCAATGAATAGCAGAGAAGCACTGTCAAATATAGTGCCAGAAAATGAGCATCTAAGGATGGAAGGCATTCAAAAGATGACTGAGGAAGATTTGCCTCCTTAAAGTAGACGCAACCAAATTAAAAAGCTTTTCTATAGGAAAGGAAACAGTCAACAGATATAAGGAAGACCCCACTGAATGGGAGAACATCTTCACACCCTACACATCTGATGGAGGACTAATTTCCAGAATTAATAAAGAACTCAAAAAAGCAACTCTAAAGATAAGAAATAATCCAGTACACAAGTGGACAAAGGAAC
Organism: Pedetes capensis; assembly: GCA_007922755.1. Lineage (NCBI taxonomy): Eukaryota > Metazoa > Chordata > Mammalia > Rodentia > Pedetidae > Pedetes > Pedetes capensis. The sequence continues at coordinate 43,351 of VMDO01006075.1, read as the reverse complement.
TGAATAGACAGTTCTCAAATGAAGAAGTTCATAAATCCATGAAACACATGAAAAAATGCTCAATATGCCTAGCAATTAGGGAAATGCAAATCAAAACAACTCTGAGATTCCACCTTACTCCAGTAAGAATGGCCAAAATCAATAAAACAAATAACAGCAAATGCTGGCAAGGTTGTGGAGGAAAGGGAACACTCTTACATAGATGATGGGGCTGTAAATTGGTTCAACCACTTTGGAAATCAATATGGATGTACCTCAGAAAACTAAAAATAGAACTGCCCTATGACCCAGTTATACCACTACTGGGAATATACTCAAAGGGAGAGGAGTCATCATGCCACAGAGACACCTGCATCTCCATATTCAATGTAGCACTTTTCACAATAGCAAGGATATAGAATTAACCAAGGTGCCCATCAACAGAAGAAAGGATAGAAATATTATGGTACATACACACAATGGAATACTACTCAGCAATCTTAAAAAATGAAATAATGTCATTTGCAGCAATATGGATGGAATCAGAAAACATCTTCTTAAGTGAACAAACACAAGCCCAAAAAGAGAAATACCATATGTTCTCTCTCATAGGTGGGTGCTGAATCATACTTAAAGGAAGGGAAAAATCCTATACCTAAATTGAAGTATAAAAAATGAACAATTAAACTTAGTGTAGAAAGGACAATTTAAGGTATGGAAAGGAGGAGGGAGGGATCTAGCAGAAGTAAGCAAAAATTGAGAAGATGGGATGGGGAGGAGGGTCAGTGTGGAGGGATGGAGAGAGAGAGGTCAATCTCAATATAAATAGCACAACTTCATGAGTATGTTGGAAAAACAGAGGAAGATAACCCAAATCATTATCAAAGTTTAACTATAAACTAGCCATAAGGCTCCATAAGCTTTGTGGGTCAGTGAAAGTGTTGTCAGAGTGATATAAATGATGCATAATGGAAAAAGCCATTGCTGTATTAGTCTGTACCCTATCATTTACTAATAAAGGGAGAAAAAAGAGAAAATGTATCAGATTCTTCTGAATCTCTTAAACTTTCTATTATGTTATATAAAGTGATACTAACACATTTTGCTGGATGTAGATAAAAATGACAAGATGAAGAGCTATGAGAAAAAACCCTGACTCATTTACAAAGTGGTAAAACACCTTCAGCTGCCTCAAAAATAAAAATAAAAGTAAAAAATTGAAACAAAAAAAGTAGACTGTATCTCAATGGTGGGACAGGAGGAAAGCCCCTAGGACCTCCATTTCCCATTGTGGCCTGACTCTAAATGAGAAGAAATATAATGGCTACAACATTAGTCTCAAACATAAAAATGTTATGTGTATAGCACTGTGTTGGGTAGGGTTTTACTCAGTTGTATATAATGGCTGAATGAGTTGGACCTGACTAGATGACATCTAACAACCACCAAAACAAAATAATTTATACAAGGACAAGAGAAGAACTAATAATTATTGGTCAGTGTGACTCATAAACATAGATGGACAAACTCCGTTAATCTCAGAAAAATTAATTCTCTGTATAAGCAGGTAAGAATTTTAAAAACCTAAAATTTATTCCTCAAATGCCTTGATGATTTTGAGATTAGTAAATCAATAAATAAAATCTATTACCTTAACTAACTAAACAAAGATCACATAATTTTTTCAAAAGATGCAATTTGTACACCATGGCACATGCCTGTAATCTAAGCAACTCAAACCGGGCTCAGTGGTGCATGCCTATAAATCCACCGGCTGGGGAGGGAGAGGCAGGAGGATCTCAAATTCCAGACCAGAGGCCGTCTGCGTAACTCAGGAGACCCTGTCTCAAAAAGTAAAATATTGGGCTGGGGGTCTAGCTCAGTGGTACAGCATTTGCAAAGCATGTAAGTGCAAGGCCCTGGGTTCAACCCCTAGTACTGAAAAAAAAAAAAAAAAAATCTGAGCAACTCAGGAGGTGAAGGGAGGAGGATTGTGAATTCAAGCCAGAAATAGCCTGTGCAACTTAGTGAGACTCTGTCTCAAAATAAAAAAAAAAATTATAAAAGAGATTGGAGGTGCACTTCAGTGTTAGAGCATTTACCCAGAATGCATAAGGCCCTAGTTTCAAATCTCCAGTACTGAAAACTAACTAAATAAAAAGATGCAGACAGGAAATGACTAAAACTTAATAATTTTTAGCACAGTAGGAATTGAAGGGGATTTTATTAACCTTGAGAAAGAAACAACCATAAAATTCCTTGTTAGGGTCAAATGTCAAGAATATTTCCTTAATCTAAGGAGCAACGGTAAGGTGTTACTTGCATGCAAAATTTACAATTCCTTTGCAATAATTTTTACTGTATTAACTCTAACTAGAATATTCATTATATAAAACATGTTCATAGAATTAAAAAATCCTCTACATGGTCACTTAATTTTTATTTCTAATATTTTATCTGCCTTTCTCTCCTTTCTTCCACCTCTCCTTTGCCACCTTTTCATCATATTTCCTAGAACTTTGTCTAGTTCATTGGATATTTTAAAGAAATATCTTTTGAATTTATCTTAAAGTTTTTCTGCTTAATAATTTCTCAATGTTGCTGTTGTTGTTGCAGTTGTTTTTAGGTGCTGTCAAGTTGGGTCCCACTCACAGCAACGCTATGTACAACAGAACAAAACATTCCCCAATTCTGTGCCAGGCACATGATCTTTTTTATGTTTAAGCCCATTGTTGCAGACACTGTGTCAATCTATCTAGTTGAGGGGCTTCCTTTTTCTCATTGACCTGCCACTCTCCAAAACATGATGTACTTCTCCAGGGGTTGGTCCCTCTTGACAACATGTTCAAAATACAGTTTAGACATTCTTACTTCCAAGGAATACTCTAGTTGCATGTCTTCTAGGACAGATCTGTTGGTTCTTTTTACAGGAGGGATTATTGAGTATTTATTTTCTTTATTCTCTGCTCAACGTATAAAATATGTTAGAATTCTCTGTGATCATTAGTTTTGTCTATTTATACCTATATATCATATAGGTATCGTACAAAATTAGTCATGGGCAACTATTTATATATTTTATATCCTCTGATAGTTATAATTTATCACTTATTAATTTACAATCTCGAGGCACTGGAGGTATTTTATAAGAGTGTCATAATTGGGTCCCCACTTTTGACTGGATTATTTTCATCAATATTTAGGACTCCTTACAGCTCTAATAGAAGATACTTATTAGAGATAATTTTTAAAAATATATCTCAATGTTGTTGTTGTTGTTGTTAGGTGCTGTCGAGTCGAGTCCGACTCATAGCGACCCTATGTACAGCAGATCGAAACACTTGCCGATTCTGTGCCAGGCAAACAATCTTATTTATGTTTAAGCCCATTGTTGCAGACACTGTGTCAATAGGGAAATTCAAAATAAATTAGTCAATTTCAAATAGATTCTCTTAAAGTGCATTTTCAATCATGAGGAAGAGAAGACAGGAGGAGAGGATAAAAGAGAAAACCTGAAGCAGGTGTGAGCTGCTTCCTGAGATTACAGCAATCCTCATTAGCCTCTCCGTAGAGTATCAGATGTAAGACTCATTCTTGTCTTTAACATGATAAAATGATTTCATTAACAAAGCTAATGTAAGTCATGCATAACAAGGTCTACAAAGTTTCCATTCCTTCACTTCACTATGACAATGAAGAAAGGAATGAGAAGTATTCCTTTGGTTTGTTTACATTTTATAAGGGGCTTGGATTTAGTTCAGTTAGTAGAGCACTGCTCTGTAGTCTCTGAGATCCTGAGTTCAATTCCCAGCACCGCAAAAATGGGAGGAGAATGTGGCAATCCACTCCTGAGACAATCCCAAAACAATGAGCCATTAAAAACCCTATAATGGTTACTATGAGTCGGACACCACTCAAAGGCATACAACAACACATTTTACAATTTATTAATTTATTAGTGAGGGAATAAATTTACAGTTCATTCATACTTCTTCAAAAACATGAAAAATGGTCAGTATCCTTAGCCATTGTGGTTGTTGTTGTTAAGTGCCATAGAATTGTGTCCCACTCATGGTGACCCTAGTAGGATTTTCAATGGCTTATTGTTTTGGTATTGCCTCGGGAATGGATTGCCACATCCTTCTCCCATTTTTGTGGTGCTGGGAATCGAACTCAGGACCTCAGAGACTGCAGAGTGGCGCTCTATCAACCGAGCTAAATCCCAACCCCCTCCTTAGCCATTAAAGAAATGCAAATTAAAACAATACTAAGATCCCATCTCACTCCAGTAAGAATGGTCAAGATTAGCAAAACAAATAATAACAAATGCTGGCATGGATGCAGAAAAAAGGCACACTGTACACTGCTAGTGGGACTGTAAATTAGTTTAAATACTTTGGAAATCAATATGGATATACCTTAGAAAACTAAGAAAGAACTGCCATGTGACCCAGCTATACCACTCCTGGGAATATACCCAAAGGAAATATTAGTCATACCACAGATTCACCTGCACTTTCATATTTAATGCAGCACTCTTCACAATCACAAGGGCTTGAAATCAACCAAAATGTCTATCAATAGAGGAACAGATAGAAAAATTGTGGTATATATACACAATTAAATATTACTCAGCAATAAAGAAGAATGAAATTATGTCAATTATAGCTAAATGGATGGAACTAGAGAACATCATCTTAAGTGAACAAGCTCAGTCCCCAAAATGAGAAATACCATATGTTCTCACTCATATTTTAGAGCTAAATCTAACTTAAAGGAAGAAAAAAAAACTATACTTATGTAGATATATAAAAATGAACAATCTACACTTACCTAAGAAAGGAAAATATAAGCAGAGTAGAAGGGATGGGGAAAGGGATAAGTGGGCAGGAATAGAGGTGAGGAAATGGAAGGAGAGGGAAAATAAAATAGAGGAAGGAAGGGGGAGAACAGAATCTGAAAATGTGTGATACAACTATATGAACACATGGGACAAAATAGGGGAAAGGAAATAACAACTTCAATGAGAATATAACCCATGATTGCCTGTGATTTTTATTACATATTAAATGAGATTCCCACTTTTTTCTTTCTCTTTTCTTCTCTTCTTCAGATTATATGATTCTGTAAAAGATGTGAGTTGATGAGAGTGTAACCAAAACTGATGTAATAGTTGCATAATGGACATAGCAAAAGTCTTATTACTATGTACCCCATCAACATTAATAAAGGAAGTAAAATACAAATAATTATAGCTCATCTAAAGCTGACGTAATTTATTGCAAGATAATGGGATATTATGATTTCAAGTTGTAATATATCAAAGGGATATGGTTAAAATAGCACATTCAAAGAAGATTTTAGACTAAAATCTATCAAATAAGACTGCACTCTCTCAGAAATCCATGGTCTTTGGGGGTGCAATAATTTTCATTGCGCAGGAATAATAAATGAACTATCCCAATTCTTCAAGCTTTTACCACTTGTTTTGTTCAAGCAGGAAGAAAGTTTCCCAGTCCCTGAATATGACAACTGTCATTTATTGAAGCCAACCTGGTAGTTGCTGACTCTCAATTTTTTTTTTCACAGTTTCTTCTCTGAAGTTCAGAGGCCAACAGCAAAGGGGGGAGAAGATAATGGAGAACTGAACTTGGTTTGTAGAATTCAGAGGCCCCAGTGCATGTGGCCAACTGTGTATATATACACAGGATTTTGCCACTTCTTAAATCTTTCAGCAAAACTGATAAAGAGATACTCATGATTCTATAAACTCTTTGTGACCAAGTCTGTCAAAAGAAATAAAATGGAAATCTTCTGCTGTTATATTTTATGCCTCTAGTGACCTAACTTTATGACAAAATGAAAGTCACAGAAAAATATATAAAGTTAAATATAAGTGGAACACCTGTGTGGAAAAATGTTTATAAATGGCATTACTGCCTTAACTGTAACAACATGAGCAAAAGCACTCTAATCATGTTCAGTGGTAATATGGAACCATATGTGGTGAAATAAAATACAGGACAAATATACAAATACATCTGCTACTACAGATTTTTCAGCCTTTAAACACTCGTAGATGTCTGTTTGGGGCCTGAATCTGACTGCATCCTACTGTTTTATGTATTTTTCACTGTAATTTTGTGAGATTAACAGAGCCAACTTGCAGATTTCTTGTAAATGTTAATTCTTTTCTCAACTTTTAGGATGTTGGGCCTATAGCACTCTTTTTCTGAATGAGCAAACCTCAAAAACAAACTATCTTGGCACAATGGCAGGTACTTAAACCCTCATAATATGCCTGTGATAAAATCTAACAATTACCAAGGCATGGCAATGGCTATTACATGATATTTCCATATCCAAAAACCACCATAGCTTGACCACTGGCAATCTGGCAAAACAGGCAGGATTTTATTGGCTCAAATTCCTTCATTGCCTCTCTCTCCCTCTCCTCACCCCACAGAACACACAGACACACAGACACACACACACACACACACACACACACACACACACTCACTCACTCACATTACATGCATAATCTTCTATGTGTAGAATATAATTTTGAAAATTCAGTTACGTAATCTTACATGCTTTTTTTCCTAGAAATGGATGACAATAATTATTTTAAATTTGAAGTTAGCTAAACTGTAAATATGTAATCATTATTTCTAATGCCTACAGGTTTTGTAGTAACATCTTTTACCTTAAACTTTCAGGGTGCTATAAGGCAGAGATGGAAAGATATATCATTCTATAATCATTCATTCCATAATAACTCTAAAATGCATAAGCATTGATAAAAGAAGAAATATATCCTAATTTTCCTTATTGTCTAAAAATATAAATGCAAGTAAATTTAATATTTGACTCAAAATCTGGCAAAACAAGTTCTGGTGAAGAAAAACATTTATTTTAGTTAAAAGCATTTATACATACTTTCCTTGGATAGAAGCATTTATGCATATTTTTCTTTGGATACATCCTTAGTAGAAGTTTTCTGTGCTATTATTCTCTCTACTCAAGAAGGACCCAGACAATATAATATTTGGAAATAGAGAAATGTGTATATCTGAATTTTTAAGATGTATGAAATGAAGAAAATGAAATTTTTTCTTATAACATTTGTGTATGCAAATACTAGGTGCCAAAATGTATACACATTTTAAGAAATGTTATATATGTATTACTTTTTGAAATTAAATTATGATAGCTATCTATAGTATGGCTTTCTGGATTATATCTCTGCTATCACATCAGAATAAGCATATGACATATTCTCAAAACAGAAAAATGGAAAGATTTCTTCCCAAGATGTGTATATATTTTTGGCACTCTCTGTATGTATGCACAGGACTCAAAATTCTACAAATTTTGGGAAGTAGTAATAAGAAGAGGTTTTACCTACAGTATGCATTAGCCTCCAACTTCAGGGGACATAGTCTAAGACCATCACTAGATACCTAAAACCAGGGATAGTCCTCAAACTGTATACTTTGCATGAAAGAGGCTCTTTATGGCTTCTCTTTGGGATAAATGAAATTAGTAGCATTCTGTTGTACTCTTGAGTTTGGGGGCCATTATTAAGTAAAATAAATGTTACTTGAACACAAGTCCCGTGACACCACAAAAGTCAATTCAACAACCAGAAGAATTAGTGAGTGACAAATAGGTGTTTAGGAGACACAACGTGGGTACATTGGACAAAGGGTAATTCACATTCAGAGAAGGACATAGCAGGATAGCATGAGATTTCACCATACTACTAAGAATGGCATGCAATTTAAAACTTATGAATTATTTCTAGAATTTTTCACATAATGCTTTTTGACTATGATTGACTGCAGATAACAGAAACTCTGAAAAGGAAAACTGCAGATTAGAGGGGTTATTGTACCAAAGAAAGAAACCCAATTATTATTCTTTTGAAATCTCTATATAAATAACATGTCTGCACCTATACCACGGTAGCATCCTATCCCATCAGATCTCAGAAGCTAATCAGGGTCTGACCTGGTTAGTACTTGGATGGGAGACCACCTGGGAACGCCTGGTGCTGTAGGCTTGGGAGAAGGACCAAGCAACACACTCCCAAAAAACAATCAGCCACTGAAAACTCTATGAATAGCAAAAAACACAAGACAATAGTGTTTTATCTGTTGTACATATAAACAGGTTGTTAGGTGCCCTCGAGTGGGTCACTCTTATTAGGACACCCACTCGAGGGCACCTAACAACAACATATAGATAACCTGTCTTTCTGTGTGCACCAAATGCCTTATCTATTGCAAGAAAAGAGCTGAAAAATCATTGACATTTATTATTTATGAATTCTACATTTTCTAATATGAATATTAGCTACAATTCATCTGTAAGCCCCCAAAAATACTCACAGAGCTTTCCTGCTTACTCACAGGCCAAATATACAGTTTATGGTGCCTTATATGTAATTTTTCGGGTGGTTGATTAAGGCAACATTGTCTTCTTGTTCCAGTTCTTATATCATGAAAAAATTCCCCTTTCATGGTCTTATTCATGTCCCAATATTTTCATTCTTGTGCTTTTTATTGGTGATTTTGCTTTTTGAATTAGCCCTTGGGGTATACTGGTGATTCTAATGTTCCTAAGAACAAGACAGCTATGAAGTGCTTTACAGAGAAAACAAACAAGCAAAAGTGTTGTTGTTGTTAGGTGCCATCGAGTCGGTATCTGACTCATAGCGACCCTCACAGGGTTTTCAATGGCTGAGTGCTTCGGGATTGCCTTGGGAGTGGATCGCCAGGCCCTTCTCCCATTTTTGCAGGTGCTGGGAATCGAACTCGGGACCTCAGAGACTGCAGCGCAGCACTCTACCCTCTGAGCTAAATCCCAGCCCAGCAAAAGTGTTAGCCAAGCTTAATGTGGCAGGAGTTAAGGTACTCTTGACCATGAGTCCACTGCTAATGAATCAAATATATACTAAATGTCGTTGTTGTTATTAGGTGCCGTCTAGTCAGTATCCGACTCATAGCGATCCTCATAAGGTTTTCAGTGGCTGTTTCGGGATTGCCTTGGGAGTGGATTGCCAGGTCCTTCTCCCATTTTTGTGGTGCTGGGAATTGAACTCGGGACCTCAGAAGCTGCAGCACAGCGCTCTACCAACTGAGCTAAATCCCAATCCATATATTAAATAAGGTACCTTTAATTAGAAACACACATATAACAAGGTTACATGTTGGTTGGCTCATGAACATGTGTGTGACCTACAGTGGTAGAAACCTAACCTGGGTTTCCCCCACTATCAGTGGTTCAGTGAGAGTATCTCCTCAGGATGCTATAATACACCATAGAGTAAGTGGCTCAAACTGCAGCAATATATTTTATCATAGTTCTAGGGGCTAAAAGGACAAGATCAAAGTTCTGGCTGATTCAGTTTCTGATGAAGGCTCTCATCCCAGCATGCTGATGGTCACCTTCTCATTGTGTCCTCATAATGCCTTTCCTTTGAGTGCATGGGGCGGGAATGTTGCATTTTTTCTTGAATCATTTTAGGCAATTTGTGTGTTTCAAGGAATTTGTCTATTTCTTCTAGGTTAGCTAATTTGTTTGTATATAATTGCTTATAGCATTCTCTTACATTCCAGTTTATCATTATAAGGTCATTGGCAATATTCCACTTTGACTTTGAGTTAGTTATGTTCTCTCACTCTCGCTCTCTTGCTGTTGATCTCATTTTTGCTCTGTTTCTCTTTCTCTCTTTTAAATCTATCTTACTAAACATTTGCCAGTTTTGTTTATCTCAGATTTTCTTTGGAACCCTTCAAACAAATTTTTCATTTCAGTTATTGCACTTTTCAACTTCAGAAAGACAAATTAGTTTTATAGAATAATTTCTATGTCTTTATCTATGTTTTCTATTTAGGGAGAAATTGTCATAACTGCTTCCTTTAATTCTTCAGATATGGTTTCCTCTAGTTCTGTAAATATATTTATAATAACTGATTTAAGGTCCTTTACTCATCAGTCCAATATCTAGACTGCTGATGAACAATTCCAATTTCCTTTTCCTGTTTTTCTAATTTCTTTTCTTCTTCCCTTCCTTTCCCTCATCCTTCCTTCCCTCTTTTTCTTTCTTTTTCTTTCCTTTCTTTCTTTCTTTCTTCCTTTTTCTTTCCTTCTTTCCTTCTTTTTCTCTTTCTTACTATGTATGTTGAGCTTTCTTTTTTACATATTTGTGATTTTTGGTTTTTATTGATTGCAGATATTTTAGATAATATACTTTAGCAATTCTGAATGCAGATGCCTCCACTCCAGGGCTTATTATTTCTACTGTTTACTTGTGTGTTTATGTATTGACCTCTCTAGCTTAGTTCAGTGAAGTCTATTTCCCTTTCATATGCAGCTCCTCCTGTTGTTCCTCAGAGTGCAGCCTTGGGTGTTTGAACAGTCTCCTTGGTCAATAGGGATGGTTTCCATCTCAGCCAGGCTCTCTGTAGCTTTCCTTGATATTCCCACTAAGCATTTGGCTAGTCTTCCACTTTGTCACATTCTCTGGTAGCTTCCACTAATGGATGTTTAATCATACTACTGTTTCTGACAATCCTCTGGGATATCAATTGCTCCTCCTCTTGATTAAAGTTGAGTCCTTTTGTAGATGCAGGGTTCCAATCTCTGAAGATTGTTCACACTCTGGGAACATTCTCATTGTATCTGTCACTTTCCTTCGTTCTCTATGTTAAACTTTTATCTAGTTGACTACTTTTTCCTGTCCCTGTTAGTATTATAGAGCTATCAACCAACACCCTCTTAATTGCTCAAAAAATCTTCCTTGTTTTCGGTACAACCCTTAGGTAAAAACTTCTTCATGCTCTATTTCAAAAAAGATAGTGTCTCTTGGGTGAGCTATGAACTCTGTTTCTATACCTGGCTTCTCCCCCTAGGCAGAGCCTCTGACCCACTGGACTGAAGCTGAGGGTAGGGAAAGCTGTCTGCTTTCTATTCTATGAATGGTTTATGAGTAGGGATGGTAACCACTGTTTTGATTGGCTTAGTTTCCTAACATGAACCTGTGAGCAGGCTAGGGAGAGTACAAGCAGGGCTAATGTTCTCAATCAGTGGCACCACAGGTAGATATTCTGCTCTATGAAGGGTATCTGTGGGGGAAGGAAGCTCCAGTCATTTCTCTCTTAGCTATGTTCTCATGGAATAGAGCTGCTGAAACATGAAGTGGAGAGTATGAGTGATATCAGTGGCTTGTCCCTCTCAGGGTGAAATCACAGTCATAGTCTGGGAGAGTGGGGAAACAGATTCTTGTTTCTCTGCCATGTCTATCCAGAGCACATCTTTTATCATGCTTCACTGAATTGGAGAAGGTTTAAGCTCAAAAGCCACAGACACAATTCCTAGTTAGTATTAATACATCCTCTTGAATAACTATTTCTCTATTTGTTCAACTTCTTATGACAATTTTCAGACTTAGATATTTTCCAAATAGTTTTCACAAGTTAAAGAATGATTTTGTTGGGGAGAAGGTTCATTTGAGCTCCTAAATCACCATTCTGAAAGTCCACACTTTATGATGAATTATTATTTTCCTTCTTATGACCATGATTCTATTTACACATGAGACACAAGACCAGTGGAGAAAAATTGAAGGTGAAGATTCATGAGAACAATGGTGCTGCTGGCAATCTAATGTCAGCCAAACCACTATGAGTGGGGTCTGTCAAGCTTTCCACGGAATTTGGGGTTTTTAGCCTTGATGTCAAACTTTATAACTCCAGCCCATAGGTTAGCTGTTTTCTGAACAGAGTTGGAAATACTGTTGACCAGAACCTTCTTTCAGACCTCACTAAAATAGAACAAAATCAAACTCTCCTGATCCATCTGATCTACAAGACACAGTGAGATTTCTCTAGAAAGGTATTAAGGGTTCGGATGGAAATTGGGAAAGAAGAAGTAGCATGGATGAATTCAAGCTGCCATCTTTGCACAATCTCAATGAAAAGCCTTTTCTTTTAGGCCAATCAATATTATATTTATTCATATAATTAAAAATAAAATTAATAAAGAGATAAAAGTGGAAAGCATGTAGAAAGAACAAAGAATGCTCAAAAATGTCTGGCTCTAGTGTTACAAAGTGAATTTAGGACTGGAGTTTTAAATAATAACCTTCCTACTTGCTCAATAGCAAGTTACAATCTATTGCAGGTGGTGAATCCCATACTCATTTACCCAGTGGGCCTTCATTTTGAAAACACAATTAGAGGAATGTGGATATAATTCAATTCCATGCTTAAAACAATCCATATATGCAATAATGTACCTAAGTATGAGTTTATGAGCAAGATCCATCAATTTGCTAGACAATATGAAATTATTATATTCATACAGTATTCATTTCCTAGAGTTGAAACTGTCACACAATTTACATTTTGTGATTGGGAATGTTATATTTCTCAATTGGTAAACACATTAATTTTTGTTATGCAAGTAATTCTTGAATTGTCATGTGTTCTTAGAATGATTCTTATCTAACCAGTAGTTGTTACTTAGAAAAATATATATTAAAACTCTTCTTCCCAACTGTTAGGACTACTTAAACAATATTTTTGACTTGTTGTCATTCCAAGTTCCCTGGTCACATCATCCTTTTGCATGATGCATTTTTTTCTATTTTATCTTCAATTTAAAAATTAATCTTAATGTTTAATAACAAAAAGGTCAAAAAAAATCTATCTACCTCAATTGGAAACATCTTGATATTTTTAAAACTTTATGTGCCACTAAAAAGCAATTTTGGAGCAAAACTACATCATTCCAACATATTCATCTAAACAATTGATTTAAAAATTGAAAAATAATAACAGCAAATCTCTTATAATACAAGGATCTTAGAAGCAGAATTGCATTTCTATTATGAACACACAGAAAATGTCATCAATCAACCATTTAAATTTAATTCATATCAAGAACAAAGATAGAAGTATTTGTAGCTGTTTAGTGGTCTTTTGGAACTATGTTTATATTCTAATTTGAATAAAGTTACAAAATATTTGAGATATTCACTAAAATCCTGTGATGTAAAATACCACAGCTCTCAAGAACTCCTCCATGAATCAGATCTACATGAATCTAATCTATATCTTATTTTTGTAGTCTTTTAAAACTGTTGAAAGGGTGCAGATTGGAATTGAGAATATACAGACATTGTTGAAGAAAACTTCAAGAAGTTTGTTGTTGTTGTTGTTAGGAGCTGTCCAGTAGGTATCCAACTTATAGCGACCCTCATCGGGTTTTCAATGGCTGATTATTTTGGGATTGCCTTGGGAGTGGATTGCCACGTCCTTCTCCGATTTTTGGGGTGCTGGCAATTGAACTCGGGACCTCAGAGACTGCAGCACAGCACTCTACCAACTGAGCTAAATCCCAGCCCTCAAGAAGTTTAGTTTGCAAAAAATATTCTCAGTTGTATATGGCAATGTTCTCTAAAATTCGTCACAAGTTAAATATACTACAAGGGTTCAAAGAGGATTGACTACAATAGAGTTTCAGTTTTTAATAATATGATCTTGAACACTAAAAATGAATTTATCTTCTGAATATTAATTTGCATCATAGTCTTATTCTATGATGATGACTGTATCTCCTGTTTTGCTCTCAGATGGCACCTGTAGACTGAGATATCATCCTAATACAGACCTAGGACTTCCAGTGTTTAACACCTGTATTTCTTGGGATCAGGGCTTTCTCAAGCCATAGAAGCTGGCTCTGGTGGGGCTCAGAACAAGCCAGAAGAGCCGGTTAATTCATGCGGCCACAGCAGTAGCTGGTTGTATATCCTACAATTTTTGCCACTTGTGTATATCTAGAGCAGTTTGTATGTACCTTTCTTGGAAATTAGTGGGGTCTTAAAAGCAGGATCTGCCTCCAACTTACCCACTGGGTCCCAAGTCTTGCTTTGACCAAATGTTAAATTGACTTTAGCCTGAAGAAAATTCCCCAGAAGCCTGGAAGTGATTTCAACATTGGTGTGTGTATCTGTGTTCATTATAGTGTTTATTATTTGTTACTACAGTTGGGAAGGAAAAGAATAGAACCAACAATCAAGGTTTCCTTGCTTTATAAGTTCAGAAGTCACTTTACATTGTGTTGGAACTAAGATGACAGGAAGAGGTATTAAATATATCATTTATTTTCGTATCTCAGCCTATCTATTGAATGGAAAACCAGACATTCTTGAGAAAAAATCTATAATGAGAAAAACAAGAATTGCTTTTCTTCATTTTTTTTAGCTTTTGAAATAGGGAAAGCAGGAAAAAACTAATATATTCCAAATGAAACTGATAAAACATACGACAAAAATATTTGTCTTACGTTTTAAAGTTTCCTTATTATACTGGTTAAAGAAATTTTCAGAAAGACTTAGGAAATATATTTACAAAGACAAAGTCTAACATTTATCATATATAAAGTGTACTAAATTAACACAAAAGCAAAAAGTATGCCCATAAGAGTATGAAATAAATTTATTTCAATGGGAAGAAACTGACCCAGTCATGGTTAAGTAAAATGGACTTAATTATCAATTTATGAATTAACTCATAAAATAGTAAGAAAACTGGAGAATGAGACTAGATTCATAGGGTTTAAGGAGTACCATTGTTGTTAGGTGCTTCCGAGTTGGGTCCCATTCTTAGGGATCCTATGTACTACAGAACGAAACACTATGCAACATTGTGCCATGCTTGGTACTATGTCAGTGTTTCTCTGCTATTCTTGATGGCTGATTGTTTCAAGATTGTTTTGGGGATGGGCCACCAGGCCCTTTTTCCCACTTTTACAGTGCTGGGGTCAAACCCAGGGCCTCAGAGAGTGCAGATCAGCACTTTGCCAATTGAGCTAAACCTCAGCTCTAAGGAGCACTAGGAAAAACTAATTAGCAAGATATATTTATCCTTCTCATCAGTGCACAATAGCTGTAGTCAAAGAAATGCTACCATATTTTCCAAAACTCTATTCATAGAAATTTGATGTTTGCATTTTGGAAAAATACTTTAGCAGTGCTTGTCATACTGAAAACTAAACTTTTACTTATCAATTCTGTTTTAATGAATATTCCTCTAGAATTTTATTTCAGTTTTGACTGTACCTGTAAGGATTCAACCAGGGAAGTAAAACTGCTGTGAGTGACAGAAAATGAGAGAATTAATTTAGCACATAGAATTTATAAAACTATGGTACCAAATGGAACTGCCTATGGAATTATGGTTTGTAGCTCTAGGTGTAGGACTAAGTTTGAAGTCACTGCAGATCAACTATGTCTACTTAGCAGCTCAATCAAAGTGAAGCCAATCACATACTCCATTATAAGAAATAAGTCTTTAGCATAGGACAAAAAAAGTGTGAGAGATTTATTTAGTCTTTTCAAAATATTCTTTCCAATGTATTTTTGTTATACGTCTTTACCTAGAAGTTACCTTGGTCACTGCTTTTCCTCCAAGCAGCTCATTGGCTTTATGAGCTGTTGGTCCACTTCTAATAAATTCTCCATTACTCATAGTAGCCCTAATAGGTTCTACTGACTGAAAATAAAAGTCCTTAACTAATACAAATTGAAATGTGCACAACTATAAGATCTGATGAGAAAAACAAATACAATGAATCCTTTTTCTGAATGCCATCCAATGGCTAGGCAGGGATCTTCAATATAGGAAGTGGCAAGCAGCACTTTGAAACGGTAACGCCATGTGACAAGTTTCAACCTGTTGGGTATAGTCAGTGGATGTGGGCTATGATTAAGAGGTGTATTTTAGGGCCGGGCGTGGTGGCGCACGCCTGTAATCCCAGCAGCTCGGGAGGCGGAGGCAGGAGGATCGCAAGTTCGAGACCAGAGGCAGCCTGCGTAACTTAGTGAGACCCTGTCTCAAAAAGTGAAAAAATGGACTGAGGTGCAGCTCAGTGGTCCAGCACTTGCAGAGCATGCAGGCGCGAGGCCCTGGGTTCAACCCCAGTAAAAAAAAAAAAAAAAAGAGGTGTATTTTAAAGTGGCCCTGACAAGGCATAACCTTAGAGACTGTGGAGGCTGAGGCAGGAAGATTGCAAGTTTAAGACAGAGGTAGCCTGTACTACATGGTAAGATCCTGTCTCAAAAGAAAAAATAAAAAAGAGGAAGCAGGTACAGCTTAGTGGTGGAGCCCTTGCTTACCACATGTGAGGCCATGGCCTCAATTCATCAATCTGAAATAAATTAATTTTGTTTAATAATACATAATAAGCAAATAATAAATAAAATGGCCCAAAATCATGGATCATGAGCACCTCTTCTTGTATGGCAATTTCTGTGAAATAAGCATTATGTGTGTCCTTATCCACCTTATTCACCAGGTCTGGCACTATGCAACATCTGGTTCTTCCCCAGAGTCAAAATGAGCTTGAAAGGTAAATTTTTTGAGTGGATTCAGGACATTGAGGAAATCACAACAGCACAACTTAAGACACTCACAAGAAAGGACTTCCAGAACTGCTTCAGAAAGTTGCAAGAATGATAGGATAAGTGTGTTCAAAGTACTTTGAGTGGATTTAATGGCAGTGTGTCTTTTACTGTAATATATTTGTTTTTAACTTAAACATCCACCATATTTTGGGATTACACTTCTTATATAAGTACAAGATATATATTAATTGCAGCATGGTTTGCCATAGTAAACAACATATCTGATTAACAAAATGTGTTAGTCAGCTTTTCATCACTATGAAAAAAATATTGAAAAAAAAGTTAAGGGAGAAAGAATTTATTTTGACTCACCATTTCAGAAGCTTCAGTCCATGATCACTTGGCTCCATTGCTTCTGGGCACATGTGCGGTGAGGAAGAACATAATGGCGGAGAGCACGTGGTAAAGCAAAGTGGCTCAACTCATGGTGGACTGGAGACAGAGAGAGAAAGGAAGTGTCAAGGGACAAGATACATCCTTCAAAGGCATGCCTCAGTGAGCTATGTCCTCCAACCAGGTCACCACCTAAGAGTCTATTCAGCTATGAATTCATTAGTGTCTAATATATTTTATTAATATATGCAGTGCAAGCATTCCACCACTGAGACTTTTTTTAAGTTTTAAAATTTTATTTATTTATCTTTGAGACACAGTTTTGCTGAGTTGCATAAACTACCTCTGGCTTCAAATCTGTGGTCGTCCTGACTCAACCTCCCAAGTCACTCGGATTACAACTCGGTTCCATGTTACCCATCTAGGGTACATTTTTAGATTCAAAAGATACCACAAGGGAATTGTTAAAGAAGTATACTACACATTTATTAAGGAATAAATATTAGTCAGCTAGTCCTATTGCCATAAACACGATGTCTATGTGAAATACGAAAACAAGTATTTATTTCTCACAGATCTGAGTCTGCCTGCATTGGGGACTTTGCCTCAGGTTGAAGATTCCAAGGTTTTTTGAGAGATTGACTTCACCTGTTTCACAAGTGACAGGTAGAAAAGGCAGTGGCTCTCTGGAGTTTGCTCTTATTATGACAGAAGCAATGACATATTGTGTTCTCTATTTAGCTCAGTTGGTAGAGCGCTGCGCTGCAGTCTCTGACGTCCCAAGTTCAATTCCCAGCACCGCCAAAATGGGAGAAGGACCTGGCAATCCACTCCCAAGGCAATTCCGAAACAGTCAGCCATTGAAAAGCCTATGAGGGTCGCTATGAGTAGGATACCGACTTGATGGCACCTAACAACAACTAACAACAATGACATATTGGAGTAGGTCTTATCACACTTATAACACTTATCATACTTATAACAGTTATAACACTTTTCAAGATTCTACACGAATCATGCTCACTAAAATCCCACTGGCCAAAGCAAATCACCTGATCTATCCCATAGTTAAGGGACAGAAAAGTACACTTCATTTACCTTCACAACATAGCAAGCATGTAGACATAAAATACTAGTGAGGTATGAACATTTGGGATCAATAACCTATTCTACCACAGAGTAAACTTCTTTAAGGTATGAAGTGCTGCCAATAAGAAGAGAGCAAAGGTATAAAAATGAGAAGAATAACTTCAGAAATATGTGGACATCATTTTGTGTAATACATGTGTGCATTTCCTTTTAGAACTACTGCATGTATAAATGTATACATATAAATACTTATATGCAAAAATAAGCATATTCCAGTAGGGATATTCACTGATGATGATTACCAGTTACCTTTGCTCAAGACACAGAAGGAGTGGGTGGTATTTGGGATGGAAATTTAATTATGTACTTCAGTATTTGATTTATACAATATAAATACATTTATGAATGGCTCAGAAATAGTAAAACAATGGTATCTTAAAGTTTATCTTTCACGTAGACTGTCTATTCTCTTCTTATTTAATTTAGTTACATTGTCAAGGGAGAATTTTGGTAAAATATTTACTTTGAAATCTTTTTTTTTTTTTTTTTTTTTTGCAGTACTAGGAGTTGAGCCCAGGGTCTCATGCTTGCTTGCTATGCAATTGCTGGACCACTGAGCTGCACACCCAGCCCTTTTTTTTTCTTTACTTTTTGAGACAGGGTCTCGCTAAGTTACGCAGACCTCCTCTGGTCTCGAACTTGCGATCCTCCTGGCTCTGCCTCCCAAGCTGCTGGGATTACAGACATGCACCACCACGCCCAGCTTACTCTGAAATCTTAAGGCTGTGTCCAAAATTATTTTTATTAAATTTATGATTCAACAAAAATGAATCTCTTTGTGACCACATCATTTCTAGGCCTTAGAATAAACTGTGTCATCTTACTCATTGAGCTTTTCCAAATGTCCTATTTTATTTCCAACATAATCACTCATCTATTAGTAGCTATATCCCTTATATTTAGTCTACCTCCTAATTATAATAAATCTAAATTTAAAACAAAATTTTTTTTTTCTTAACCCGACAGCTCATCATCTTATGCCTAACGAAATGTTCTAAGAATGATTGGTTAATCATGTAACTCCATGACTGGAAAAAAAACACAAAGAGAAACACAATGTAATGAAATAAACTGTTGCTTCTATGTTGTATCTTTTAAAAATCAAGTTCAATAGTCTTATGTTCACGTTTGCTTAAAGTTTGGTAACTATATCTCTCTTTGTAAAAATTGCTTAAAAATAAATACACACATTTCTCCTCTCAACACCCTGTTCCTTAGCACACCCTCCTTAAAGCTGCATATTTTGTTTTCTTCTCTCATTAATAGTTTGCTCCAGGCTGAACATTTTCTGCAAATTCATTCTTTTTCTCCTTCCTCAAATCCTGAGCATCTTTTAAGGTTCAAATAAAGTTCTTATTGGTTTTCTCCAATAAAGTTTCCTTAATTACACAAGATTACATGGAAATCCTTTTTCTGAACTTCGGTAACATTCAGGTCTACGGCTGTTGTTTGTTGTTAGTTGCAATTAGGGTCTGACTCATCGAGGCCCTCATAGGGTTTTCAATGGTGAATTGTTTCGGGATTACTTAGGGAGTAGCTTGCCACATCCTTCTCCCATTTTTTCTGTGCTGGGAATTGAACCCAGCTCCTCAGAGAGTATAGAGTAGCACTCTACCAACTGATCTAAACTCCAGCCTAAATTCCATGGCACACAGTACAAAATTTCCCTGACTTACTGTGCAATAATATGTTAGACTTTTCTTTTAAATAAATTGAAAGCTCACTGCAGGTAAGACTTATATTTAAATTTCTCCTCCATTCTTTATTACCATTAGAAGAGTGCTAAATACTTTGTATATGTGTAATAAGATTTTATTCAACATCAATGGTCCTGCTAATACTTTACTCTGCCTAAAACATGGATTTTACAGTTGTGAAAGGCCACTTTTATTTTTTTTTGGGAAATACCCTGTATTTATACAAGTATAAAGGAACGAACATCTGTGAAGCATTGTCATCATAAATCAGTTGTTTTGTCATTCATTTAATATGCATTAAGCTAAACAGAATTCCTAGTGGAAAAGTCAAAACATTTGTATTAACTTCCTCACATAAAAACAATTCCCCACAATTCCCATAGCATAATAACAGTGTCTCAAGAAATAAAAGAATTGTTACAAAAGAAATCTGTTATGAAATTTGTGAAATATGTGTGAGTTCCAATCAGATGAGTCCTCTCTGGGAATTCATTAAAAGGAGTAAACTCAGAAATATTCCTAGTCTTGTATTTGTGTGTTACATGTCAAATTATCCAATTGCATCCTTCTTTGGCAGAAGTCATTAATATTTTGTAAAGTTCTCTTTTTCAGAAATGTTAAATTTATTACATAACCCAGGATTATTTTCAGTATATCTGAATCTGAAAATTTATTAACTTTTTTTCACTTTTCTACCTTGTAGAGCATTCCTTTTTGCAAACAACTCACTTAAGTTCCTAAATCTTTCCTGTCTGACTTTGCCTATTCTCTCTCATTTGCACTGTTATCACTGAAGTTGTCCTTTGTATTATTCTTTGTCTGTCCTACTTTATTCTCCTTGAATCATATTCGCATTTTCTTCCCAACTATATATGTGTCATTTTTGTTATATTCCTTGACAGCACACTAATCTATTTTTTGTTTAGCTTATGAGGTTTTCTAAGAAATTGCAGCAATATTTATAGAATAGAAAGTAGTCTCAATAATCTTGACACTTTTCCCCCACAGGCATATAATTTTAGCATTGTGTCTAGAAGTCACTGCAAATGTATTTGATCCAGTTTTTACACGTTTTCACTCTCTATCATATGTCATGAAGTAATGAAGTTTAATACAATCTGTTTACTTATCCCAGTTATAACATTGGTGTTGATGCCCTAAAATATTGTAAAATTATACATGGATGACATTTCACAACAATGATATAAGAAACACCAAGCAAACACTAATCATGTATCTAAAAACATATATCTTGCAAAAAAATTCACAGGTATCCTACTAGTAGAATATTCTGTCAAAATGAGAACCACTATTATGTCCTAATTCTAGACTATATTGAAAATGAAAAGTCAATTTCATTTGCAATTATCATTTTATGGTAACTGTTGTAATTTGAAGAGGTAAGAAACAGTCAACAAATTTGGGTTGATATATATTATGTGGGCTCATTAGGTGTAGATTTACATAAAAGGCCTAGATCAGAACTTCAACATTGTCAGTCTGGAAAGTAATTATATTTGCTCATGCATGGGTACACAAACATTATAAAACCAAATCATAATTTTAATATATTCAGAAGAAACTGATTTCATGTGCACTTGTGATTTTGTGTCTTTTTTCACACTGGTTTTCTTTAAAATATCCTTCCCCATTCTGTCTGCTGAACAAGCTCTTACTTGTACTTCAAAATTCTATCTTAATAAGAATAAAAAACTTATTTTAAAAGTAGGAAAAGAACCTGAATAGACATTTTCTAAAAGATATGCAAATGGCCAGCACTTGCATGAAAAATGTTCAACATCACTAATCATCAAGGAAATGAAAATTAAAATGATGAAATATCACCTCATATTTTTTAGAATTGCTATCATCACAAAGATAAAACTTAGCAAATGTTGCTGAGGATGTGGAGGAAAGGGAAAATTTGTACACTGTTGATTGAGATGTAAATTATTATAATCATTATAGAAAACAGTATGGAGATTCCTCCAAAAATTAAGAGAACTACATGATCCACCAATCCCACTATTATGTATAAGTCCAAAGAGAATGAAACCAATATGCCAAAGAGGTATCTGTACCCCTAGTATGCAAAAGATATGTCTGCTCATTGCAGCATTATTCACAGTAGCTGAGATACAAAATAAAACTCAAGTATCCATCAATGAATGAACATATAAAGAAAATGCAGTATATATAAACAATGAATAATATTCAGTTTTAAGAAAGAAAGAAGTCAGCGGGGCATGGTGGTGCACATCTGTAATCCCAGTGGCTAGGGAGGTGGATGTGGGAGGATCACAAGTTCAAGACCAGAAGCAGTCTATGTAATTTAGCAAGACTCTGTCTCAAATAAGAAAAAAATAAAATGGGTTGGGGGCGCAGCTCAATGGCGAGCACTTGCAAAGCATGCAGGCATGCGGCCCTAGGTTCAACCCCCAGTTCTGCAAAAAAAAAAAAAAAAAGAGAAGATGAAGAAGAAGAAGAAGAAGAAGAAGAAGAAGAAGAAGAAGAAGAAGAAGTAGTCCTCCTATTATATGCAACAACATGGAAAAACCTGGAGGACATTGTTAAGTAAAATAATCCAGGCACAGGAAGACAAATAATGCATGATCTCCTTTACATGTGAAGTCTAAAAATGTTGAACTTAAAGATGTAGAGAGTAGAATGGTGGTTGTCAGAGACAAGGGAGTACGTAGTGGGTGGGAAGTGGAGAGATGCTGATAAAAGAATACAAAACTCCATTAGATAAGGAGGAACAAGTTCAAGATATTGTACGTCTTAGTGACTACAGATAATAGCAATATATTATACATTTGAAAATGTCTAAGAGATTTTGTTTTCACCACAAAAATTTTTAAATATGTGAAGCAACATGTGTTAATTAGTTTAATTTCAGCATTCTACAATGTATATGTAAATCACATCATGTCTTATGACATATATATATATAATATTTTGTCAATTAAAATAAACCAACAAAGAATTTAAAAACAAATGTACACCAGAGAGAAAAGTCAGCCTATTAATTTTTATTTTAAAGCAACTGATCCCCAAACTGTAAACCAATCTGAAATGTTTTCACATTTTCAGAAAGAGATACTCTGGATCCAGTTTTCTTCTCCAATATGGTGTTCCTTATTTATTTTCCATGTTGGATCATAATACAGAACTACTCCCAAAACATAGTCCAAATATGTTAATTTTTAAATAAAGAGTCTAATTGCCTAATTAGTTTTACATTTTAACAATGTGAGCAATACTTTTCTAGTGCCTTGTATTTTCCTCTCCTTACCACACTGCTCTAATTAGTATCAAGGTGCTGGCATATTAAACTAATTATAACAAGGAAGCTTGGGCGTCATGATCTCTTGGGGCTTTTACTAGCTATGTGTAAAGACAATATATAGGAAAGGTTTCATCTACCATATTTTAGCTTGAATCTTATCATATATGACTGTGAGGATAAAATAATATATATGGAAATACATTGCAACAATTTAAAGACATAAATCTTTACAAATAATACTATTTTATTCTCGTCCTGATGTCATTGCAAATATACTTCTATGGTCTTAGATATACTAACATGGCCCTAATTGGGGCCATATAAGGTAATTGATTCTTCTACGTTGTTATTAGGTGCCCATCACGTCTTGTCCGACTCATAGGAACCCTACCTGCAATGGGCAAAACCCTATTGTTGGTGCTTCTCTGCTGTTCATAGGGTTTTCAATGGAAGATTAATTTTTGGGAGTGGGCTGCCAGATCCTTCTCCCAAATTCTTCTATGTGGCATAGTTTAATTTTAATGTTTTAAAAGCTTACCATATAATACATTTCTCTTTGTAGAAAATGCTACAAAAACTTAGGCAGTACATTAAGACCCTTTTGTACTTCATTTAAAATTGTTCTCCTTAATAAGACAAACTTACCTTAGGCAAAGGGATCTCAGCCTTTGTAGATCCACATATACTTTTTAAAATGTGACTTGATAATTTAATGTTATGTTCAATAACAAAGTAAAAATAATATAGGCAATAAAATTGGCATGTCCCTAGAAAAGCACTTAAGCAATATAAGTGCTAAACTCTTGATATCTTTCATTCTATGTAGTTACTAAATTTTTTACATGAATATATGTAACTGTAATTTTGGTGCATTTATACTCAGTTTCTATTTTGTTTATTTTGTAAATGGTGAAATATGTTTATTGCAAAAATAAATTGGAAAACAAAGCAACCAACTTAACAAAGAAATGTTAGAAAACAATGCTAAAATAAAATCTATAAAAATCTACAGTATAAAAATAAGGAAGAACACATATGTCCATATATAAAAGAGGCATTATTTTCAGTTTTATTTATGTTTTGACATCATCAATTTTGGTTTTATGATTCAGTTTTATATAAAACTGAAACAAAAGATCTATGTATTTTACTGTGTTTTCTCTCTGCAGTGAGTTAATTTCTCCTATGTGATGGTAGTTCTCATTCAGATTCAGAGAGTAATATTGTTAACACACATATATTTAGGATATATTGTATATACAGCTTTTGAAAATTAATATTCCACAGAATACTAAAGAGTTTAGTGGTCAGCTTCTCAAAATATTTACCAAATATTTTTATTTGCAGTGCAAAACAAACAACTTCCTATTGGACCATACTTCCCTAATTAGTGCCTTAAAGCATTTCAGTGTTCTTCAGTGAGAATCTCTGCAATGATATGAATGCACCATCAATAATATGTTACGCACTTATGATACATGGCTGTTGAATACTTGAGATGTGGCTGGCACAATTGAAAAAGTGAATTCTTAATTTTAATTATTAGTTTAAATAAAAATGTAAATAGCCACATGTGGCTAGTGGCTAAGAAAATAGGAAGCAGAGATGCACAGGGTCGATCTAATATAGGGAATCATACAGCATAATAATTTAACCCCACATATTATATTCTCTGAAAATTATGACCATTTTTACAGTGATATCTTTAGCAGATAAATAATGATCTTTATTCAAGTAAAAATATAAGTCATGGTATTTTGAGAAGGAGTTAGTGTGAATCATTTACCAGCCACTGAGGTCAAGGGTGAATTAGTCATTATATTGGGAAAAAATGTATGCCATTTGGAATTAAAATAAATACAGGAGTAACAAGTGTCCTTTCACTTCAGAAACACTGCTTAGAAAGAAATACTAATTTTTTGGTTTTCTGTATATAAAAATTATCCCCACTTTACTCTCAGAGTTATTTAAACATTAGTTTCTGCCCAGAATTTTTCCAATAGGAGACTGTTTTCATTACATAGTCCTTGAAGAAAATAATTTACAAAATAAAAACTTAGACAGTACATGAGTATATTAGCAAAATTACTACAATAAAGCAAGCTCTGTGATGTATCCTAAAGGAATAATAAAGATAGAAGGGATTGTTTTCTTGCTAATGTTATTACACCTCAGCATTTACAGTGTATCTATTTTGAAATACAGGAGGAGATCACATATAATACTTTAATTGTGAGTTTGCTGGCTGTTGATCTAAAAGTACAGATTCTTAATTTTTTTCTGAGAAAGATCTATAGAAATACTTGGATAATAATTCATATCCAAAATACTTGCCAATACATTAAACAATACAATCACTTTTATTAATGTTTTAACTTTTGCATAATATAATTATGCATGACACTTTCAATTTATATAATTTTTAATTTTAAAAGTCCAGGACACTTTTCAATGTAACTGCACATTTATTGGCTTCCTTTGATGAAAGTATATTCATTTTGTATTAGCATTTATTTTTCTAATTGTGTCTTACAGTCTGCTAGATAAATCTTCTTATACATTTGTTTCAATGGAGCTTGAATAAAGGTCATTTAAACTGGCTCAGCCTTCTTATCCCCCTGTGCTTTGCTATAATCTCTACTTCCATTATAAAAAGATGATAGCTTTTTTTATCAATGTATCTTTGTAGGTTGAAAAAAAATATGAATATTTCATGAAATAAATCTGAGCCTATGGAACTTTAATTCCACCTGTCTATTGGGTTTTGGTTAGTCATTGGATGGGAGACCTCCTGGGATTACCAGGTGCTGTAGGCTAGGGAGAAGGACCTGGCAATCCACTCCCAAAACAATCTGCCATTAAAAACCCTATAATAGCAGAGAAGCACTGACAATAGTACAGAGCATGGCACAGTGTTGGGGTGTTTTCATCTGTTGTACATAGGGTCACTATGAGTCAAACACAACTTGATGCCACCTAACAACAGCAACTTGGCTTTTGGGTTGTTATTTTTGTTGTTTTTGTTGTTTGTTTTTGTTGTTGTTGTTTTAGGAGGATGTGCATATGAAAATTATTAATTTTTTAAGTCCAAGACAATCTTACTGAATTTGTAGGCTATCAATTATTTTCAACCATATTTGAAAAATATAATTCATCAATATAAACATTGAATATTATGATGGAAGATTCTTCTACAGGCAACTTTTAGTATTATAAACTGAAATCACCAAGTCATGCAACTCTTCCCCAATGAGTTCCCTACTTTTTAGAAAAGATAATTCTTTATTTTTCCTCCAAATATAAAAGTCGATCTATTAACTTTTAAGTAAAATATTTATAGGCTTAATAAATAATGAGGTGCATTCATTTAATTTTCACTTGAGGAAGCAATATAATTGCTGCATCCTTCTCCCAAGCCTAAAGCACCTAGTATTCACATGTGGTCTCTCATCTAAGGACTAACCAGGCCTGACTCTGCTTAGCTTCTGAGAACAGAAGGAATCAGATGCCAGGGTGGTATGTCCATAGACCTTGCTAATGTTATGAGAACCAAATATGTGTATACTTGTTGTTATAAGGACCAGTGTACATGCAGCTCAACTAGTGTAAAGGCTTCATGGATTGTCTACAAGGCGTGTAATACAGCAATCACCTCTAATGAGGAATTTAAGATGCACTAGAACAAGTCATCATGGTCTACTTTCCTCACTGCCCTTTTTGATTATTAACATTCAGTTTTGGGATCTGGGTCACTCTCATCCTGAAGGGAAAACAATTACCTTCAAAGTGAATGCTGTACAACATTCCTAATGCACCAGAAACATACAGAAATCAAGCTAGGTGTGGTAGCCCATGCCTGTAATCCCAACAACTGGTGAGGTGGAAGCATGAGGATTGCAAGTTTGAGACCAGAGTCAGCCTGCATAACTTAGCAAGACCCTGTCTCTAAATAAATAAATAAATAAATAAATAAATAAATAAATAAATGGGCTGGGTGTACACCTCAGTGATATAGCACTTGCAAAGCATGCAAGAGCAAGGTCCTGGGTTCAACTCTCCAGTATTGAAAAAAAGAAAAAAGAAAAAGGAAAGAAAGAAAAAGAAAAAAGACTTACTGAAATCAAAACTATTATTGTTTGTTCAATTTACCTTTGTCCCACAGTCTCTGAATGATGCCTAGTTCCAACTTTGCTAACCACAAAATCTTGCATATGTATTTTATGTGACTGCACTGATTATCATTAATCCAATGTCACCTATACAACAGTCATCCCACTTCTCATCTTTGTTAAGAGAACACTGATTTGTTAACTATCCTCTGAATAGCCACTTTCCTCAGAGATAAGTTGTAACCCCAGGGAATTGTATATGAATAGTCTAAGCTAAAGATAGTTAATTTTATCATTTTTATTAAGTTCAGACACATGAGGTAGTTCTGGTCAATGATGTGTGCAGAAAAGATTACCAGGATACTTCTTCCTTAACTACATTTGCTAACTGTTGTATGAGTGTGTGATCCTTGGAGCTGCCAAAGGCACCTTTTGATTCTGAGTGGCTAAAATGATCATGCTGAGAATGACAGAGGAAAAGGACTGAAAAATTAAATTGCTGCTTATGATTTCGATTTTCAATGGATATGCATTATGGATATCCTATCTGGTAACTCATCCACTCTTTAGTTTTGACAATTTGCAACAAATTCTTCTGAACTTGCTTTGTGCTCTAGAAATTACCAATGTCAGAATATTGACAGACAGAATATTGACCAAGGTAGTGTCTACATTTATGAATATTTTCAAGTATATCTCCAGACAGACTAAAAATCATGCTGTTAATACTTCTAAAGCTGAGACAGTCTTGGTTTTGAGTATTATGTAGCAGTGTATAAACACCTTTCCATCTAGGTAAGTTTCTCTTTTCTGACTTCCTACACACAGTAACATTATGTACATTTTATTTCACTCTATACCCAACCATGCATTAGTTATAACCCTAATGTAGTACAACAAAAAAATCAAAAATCAATCCTACTGGTTAACAATTATATCGATTTATATACTTTTAGTAGAATGATTAAGAAAGTCATGAGTAGAAAAATTACGTATAAAGTATATTAGAAGGCAAGAGGAGCCTCTGATATATTTAATACTTAAAGCTTCTCAATACATGGGACATCTGACACAATAATTCCCCAACTTATCTGTTCAAATTGTAGTCAAAAAAATTACTGTTGCATGTATTGCTTGTGTGATGACCAACAGTTGCAAATTCCAATTTGGAAGCCAGACTCTGGTATCTGGAGGCTGAAAAATGATTCTTCATAGGTAGTTCCGATGTACCTTTCATTTGAAAAACACCTGCTAAGATTATAGGAAGATCGAGAGATACTCTATGAGCCAGCAGAACTGAGCATTAAAAATGGTCATTTAGAGTGAACAGAAAGGAAAATGATGATATTCTCTAAACAGGTTCCTGAGACAAAACTCAGGGACACTAGTTTTGCCCTCTACTTGCTTTTATTTTTTCTGGTTTGTTTTGTTTTATCAATGTTATGCATATTTCCATTTTTGGTAGATATTGTAGCCTTTATTACTTTTTTGTTCATTGCTTCTTAGGGAAGAAATAATTGAAAATATCCACTAGTAAAAGTCATAGAATCTTTGAACCAAATCTTTGTTTTGCTTTGTTTTGTTGTTTGTTTGTTAGCTTTTTACTACTAGACCTGCAGTAGGCTGCCATTTAGTTTGTTTGTTTATTTATTTATTTATTTATTTATTTCATAGGTTATAAAGATGAACCCAAGTAATTAGGGTACAGTATGTAATTTATTGTTTTTGTTTAGATGAATGGACATAGACTAAAGTGTGTGGAGGACATTCATAGCTTTAGAAAAGGAAAAGTTATCTAGGAAAAAAACTTCACTGAGCACCCAGCCGAACTCTGATCTCAGGAGAATCTATGCTCTGGGTAGAAAAGTATCCCCATGTTGTTTCATTGTTTCTACCTTTCTGGAAATGCTGGCCAAAACAATGTAGGGGTTCAGCTGCTATTTTTTTAAATGTACTAAAAAAAAATCTACTCAGTACATCCAAGGGATGTTTTCTTCAAAATAGTAAGAAAATTATCCAGAAAATAAAATATATTCCTAATCCTATATTTACAAATAAAGTTAACTATGAGAAGTTACCCTAGAAATTTTAACCTATTTAGAGGAGGGTGTGGTTGGGAAAAGCTTTCCGTAAGGAATGGATACTTTAACTTATACCTGAAGGATGGGTAGGAGATAACAAAAAACAAGGCAAAAAATGAGGACAGAAAGGAACAGCACCCACAGAGACACTGCAGAATGAAGAACTGAGAAGAAAACAAAATTATTATGGATGAAGTACTGGATTAAATTTAAAAAGTGACTAGTTTTGTGGGTTTTTTTTTTTTTTTTTTTTTTTTTTTTTTTTTTTTTTTTTTTTTTTTTTTTTTTTTTTTGGTGTCTGTATGTTTGGTTGGTTAGTTTTTGAGATAGGGTCTCACTCTATAGTCCAGGCTGTTCTGGAACTTAGCGTGTAGCCCAGGCTGGGCTCATGATCATTCTGCCTCAGCTTCCCCAGTGCTGGGATTTCAGGTGTGGCACAACACTCAGCTACAAAAGTGATGTTTTAAAATAGTCCATTCCAACATTTTGGAGATAAAAGAAGTAGTAAGAAGAATAAAAGGCACATTTGGAGAGGTTAGATTATAAACTTTTGAAGTATCAAGAGTCATGGTATTAGCAATGGATACAGAAGTACATGTGATATAAAATCAGCAATATTTCATCTATAGTTGGTGTAAGGTGCAGGGAAAGATGTCTTCCCTCTGTAGTTTGATAATTTGGTGTACCTTTCATAGAGCATAGAAGAAATGCCATATTTAGAAGAAATATTGAGGTTGAATTTTTGAGGGACAATTGAAGTATCCAAAAAGGAAATATTAGGGCAACATTTATAAATATATGTTTAGAATTCAGAGTTTGTCATAATGGCAAAGACATAGTCAGCAATGACATACCAGTGGTAAGTGAAGCATTAATGAACTTGCTAGGGTATATAGAAGGGGTCAAGAATCTAGACTTGATACAAGATTTAATCTTATTACAGGAAAGTTTATAAAGGCAAAAGCTACTTGATACAAGATTTAATCTTATTACAGGAAAGTTTATAAAGGCAAAAGGTACTATTTAAGGAGATTCAAATATTCTACTTGCTGAATTCAAAATAGGTAACTATATGGCTAACCTAAGCAAAATTATTCCTCAAAATATTTATCCATAATTAACAGGTAGATGTGATATTAAACACTAATGTCCTCTTCCTACATTACTGGCACCTATAGGAAATGGCCTGGACAATATTGCCATTATTCTTGACAGATAGACTGATACCATTCCCCAAACTGAACATATGTAATTTGTTTCTATGCCTTGTGCATGTCCATGCCTGGTCACACAAAATAAGTAACTTCCTTTTCCTGGACATGATATATTGATAGAAGGAAAATATGATTTTATATATCTTGAAATGGTCGAAAGTCAATCTTCAAAAATAAGACTTTTTTCTCTTTAATTCAGAAGTTTTTCCAGTGATACTTTTATTGCTTTAGCTATTTTTTGTCAATGTGCAATTTCACAAATTTATGAAACACTGTAAATTCCAGAGGTGTGATTCACCATCTATGGCCTCTTCTTGAAAATGACTCTTCAGTTTCACATCACTTTATGAGTATCGTTTAATATCACTCTAAAAAGTATTTTACACCCAATGCCTACTGAAGATTCACTAATTTTAGGTGAATCTTTATTGTGTAGAATGCACAGTACTAAAAGAGGTTTCCTCTTATTCAGAATCTTATCTTTCCCATTGTGTTTTCTCTCTTTTTACCAAATGGCTAGAGTTTAGGTTCAGAGACTTAATCTCCTATTTGCTATTTCACAGACTGTGAGTTATTTTCCTATGGAAGTAGAACACTATATAGCATACAGTAATGACTGAATAACTATAAGGTGCATGAGTGAGTGAAGAAACACCTCACAAGCATTTTAGAGTTTATTGTTGTGTTATCCCTAGCTGTTTGTGTGGGTCAAATACAGAAACTGCAATATACCATTGAGACAATGTTTTTTCCTGATTTTTCTATATATATGTCAAAGAACACCAAGACTTTTCAGATGATTTCTATTAGTAATGTGTATGTGTAATAAAATAATAAAAATAATATAATTTTGTGAGTGATTTTGTTTTGTTTTTGTGGATTTTGTAACAAACTATTTATTACTGCTTCTAGCATATGCATATCAATCCATCACCAAGAGTAGTCTACATGTAAACTTTCTTCTTTCCTTACAAATAGTCATGTCTTCTTAGTAATATTTGTTAGGCTCTATAAAATTTCCATGAACACAGAATTAGCTAATTCTGAACCATTTCTCTAAGGAGAAATATAGGCTACAAGACTTCACTCAAAATATTTCACCAGTCAATAAGTACCCTTGTTTTACATGGATTTCTGTTTAAAGATACTGTGTGTGTGTATGCAGATGTGTGTATAGTTAATTCATTAACACTGAACTCACAGTCAACTAGACTAATGTGTATTTGAACAAAGCTCATTTAACATGAATTTTCTCTGCAGTCACAGCTTTCTTGCATTTAGGAGCATCAGATAGCATTGGAGACATTTTAAACAACAAATCACCAGCACAAAGCATCAAATGCCAAGGATGTGGTACTAAAAAGACCACAGAAAAGATATTCATTTACAGTCTGAGTTGAATCAAAAAGGCCTTGTTTCACTTTAGCTGGCAACATGTACATTAGGCAATTCAAAGTTTCTCTGCTTTATGTTGTCAGAATTTTCCTGCAGTTACCTCAATGGTATTTTAAGTATTGATTTTGGGTGTTAGGAATAAATTTTAGATCAAGTTGAAAAAAAATGGATCTACAGAAAATGAGGAGTACCTGTATTTCAATGTATCATACAAGATATACTTCCTTGAAAACATAAATTGAAGACCATGCTGTTCAAAGACAGCTAAAAACAGTGGCTAATGGTGTACTTCTCATTATTATTTATTAAATATTTATTTAAAAGATAAAATAAAACCCAAATAAAACTTACTTGCATGTTAACCCCAAAGCCTTTATATCAAATTGAGTAAAACTCAATTATGACTTTAAGGTTTTCTTGAAATAATCAAACAGAAGGCAAAGTGCTGATTCTCACTCAGTAAGATTTCTCCCAATTAATTACTTTTACGTTTCTGCTTTTGTATATGGCCTTTCTTGCCAGGTACATCCAACCATAATGTTTATAAGTGTTTAAGAAATATGTATTTGTCACATATATTACTAGAAAATAAAGATTATATATTTTCATTAAACTTTTGAATATATTTAATTTACAAGAACACTGTTGATCTGGAAGGGTACTAACACATCAGCCAATCCTATCTCACATATTACATAGGAGCAAACCAAGGTCATGAGAAGTTAAGTGATCTGTATGTCCACACATGCCTGCAGCCATAGCCCTGTGATATCCAATCCTGTCAGATCTCAGAAGCTAAGCAGGGCCATTAGGCCTGGTTAGTACTTGGATGGGAGAACACAGGGGAACACCAGGTGCTTGTAGGCTTGGGAGACAGACCCAGCAACCCACTCCCCAAAATCAATCCACCATTGAAAACCCTATGAACAGCAGAGAAGCACTGACAATAGTGTTTCTCCTGTTACATGTACGGTAACTGTGAGTCAGATATGGACTCTAGGGCAACAACAACACAACATGTCCACACAGTACATTTACAATTCTCAGGCAGATTAAATATGTGTTCAGCTTGACAGTGAAACACCTCCTACTGATTTTTTTTTAATTTACCAAAATTATCCTTGGTTGAGGAGCATTGTCCAAATAATTAAGTCACAGATGGTCAGCTTTGAAAGTACACTAAGATTCAAATAAACCCCACACTATTTTTTCTTGTTTCCATGCTCTCCATCTGACATTTTTAATTTCTTTTTTACTTTTCATGGTATATTTCTCTTAGTTGTATGTGTTAAATGCAGATATTTTTCTCTGAAAAAGTACAGACTGATACAAAGACGTTGAAACTCACTAAAAGATTGGATGTGAAAAATAATCATGGGTGACTGCTTGTTTTACCTGGAAAATATACTGAGAATAGAGTTCTACTTTCTGTTCTTTATTAGTTGCAAGGTGACTCTGAAATACACAGATTTCTTACTTTCTTACATGGTCTGATGGTATTGCAAGGAAGTTTTCTGACCTTTTGATGCATAATAGTAAGTGGCAGGCACATAAAAGTTATAAAAAATGTTTATAAAATGATTATTCAATGGCAGAAAGGTGGCATTGATTTAAATAAGACCTTGAAGTATTTTATAGGCACATCTGTTTTTTCCTTTCCTATCAGCTTTTTAATTCAAATTAATCACTTGAGCTACAACCTGCCTAAGTTAGTAGAACATGCAGTTTCTCTTTTCAGGGTTCCAAAATAACAAATAGTGTTAGAGTTTTAATCAGCCCATAGCCAGGTCTGTTTCCAAACACTAGGCAAAGAATTGCTTTGAAATCATTAATAATCCAAAAACAGATACCAATTTTAACTGTTCTTATATCTTTCATTGACACAAAGGTCATATTTAAAAAGTGCTGTACATAGCACTGGCATAAAAACAGGCACACAGATCAATGAAACATAATAGAGGACTCCCATGCAACTACAGTCACTTGATGTTCAACAATGATGCCATAAGACATACATTGGGGAAAGATGGTCTCTTCAATAAATGATACTGGGAAAACTGAATATGCACATGCAGAAGAATAAATATAGACCCATCTCTCTCACCCTGTATGAAAATCAATTCTAAATGGATCAGAGATATCAGTGTAAAACTGGAAATTTTGAAACTACTAGATGCAAATATAGAGAACACTCCCAACACATACATATAGGCAAATACTTTCTTAAAAGGCTCCAATTACATATAGGCAAGTACTTTCTGAAAAGGCTTCAATAGCCCAAGAAATAACACCAAGAATTAACAAATAGGATTATATAAAATTTAAAAAGCTTCTGCACATCAAAGGAACCAACAGTATGAAAAGAAAGCTTATAAAATGGGAGAAAAATCTTTGCTTCCTTCATATCTGACAGAGGACTAATATCTAGGATAATTAAAGAACTCAAGAAATTAAACAAAATAGCAAATAATCCAATAACAAAGTGGGCTATGGAACTGAACAGAAGTTCCCAAAAGAAGAAATACAAAAAGCCAATAAACATATGAAAAAATGTTCCAAATCTTTGGCCATCAGGGGAAATGCAAATCAAACTACAATGAGATACAATCTCACTCCAGTTAGAATGGCTAGCATGGACAAAATAAATAACAACAAATTCATTTGAGGATGCAGGGTATGGAACAGCTCAGATGCCCACCAATAGATTATTGGATTAAAAATGGGATATATATACAGAATAGAATATTATTCAACAGAAAAGAAGAAAGATATATTATTTGCAGCAAAATGGATGGAACTGAGGATCATCATCTTAAATGAAATAACTCAGAATCAAAAAGAAATACCATGTTTTCACTCTCATACTGGAGTTAGGTCTATCTTAAAGAAAAATACATATTTTTATATACAATTCAATGTATCTAAAGTTAGAAAATACAAGGGAACCCATCATTGGGGGAAGAGAAAGAGGGAGGGAGAGGGAGATGGGAAAATTGGGATGGGGACAATGAGCAATATACATGGGTAAAGAGAGAGAACAAGTGCAAAATACAGCTGGCAATTCTATGAAAATCTCGTAATGAATCTCGCTATACTATCTACAATTCAAGAAAAATCATACAATATCTCATGATGGTGGTGTTAGGATCTGATTCATAGCAACTCTACAATAAAGTGAAACACTCTCTGACATTGTGCCATACACATGATCTTTTTTATGTTTAAACCCATTGTTGCAGACACTGTGTGAACCCATCTAATTGAGGGTTTTCCTTTTTTTCATTGACCCACCACTCTCCCAAATATGATGTCCTTCTCCAGGGATTGGTCCCTCCTGACCACATGGCCAAAATATGTAAGACCTAGTCTAGCCCTCCTTGCTTCAAGGAGCACTCTGGTTGCACTTGTTCTAGAATGGAAGTGTTGGTTATTTTTCCAGTCCATGTTATATTCAATATTCATCACCAGCACCAGAATTCCAAGGCACCAGTTCTTCTACTGTCTCTCTTATACCTCATAAATATATATAATTATGTCTACATATTGATCAAAGGTTTTTTTTTTTTATAAAATGTTTAAGGAGATGGAAGCATCAACAATACTGATTTGATAATCACACAGTTGTTGTTGTTGTTAGGTGGCGTCCAGTCGGTATCTGACTCACACAGACCCTGCATACAACAGGGAAACACTATTGTCAGTGCTGCTCTGCTCTTCATAAGGTTTTCAATGGTGGATTGATTGGGGGAAGTGGGTTACTGGGTCAGTACCCCAAGCCTACAGCACATGGTGTTCCCTTGTGGTCTCCCATCCAAGTACTAACCAGGTCTGACCCCGCTTAGCTTCTGAGATCTGACAGGATTGGATGCCAAAGGGCTATGGCTGCAGTCATTATCACACAGATAGTATATGAAATGGATTATCACTCCATATCCCATTCATATTTACAATTGAAATATTTAAGAAGAAAAATTAAACACAAATTAAAAATAAAAATGGTACTGTAACTAGATGTATATCTATTCCTCAAGAAAGCCCTTGCTTTATCTCTTCAGAAAGCACAGTACAATAGTAAGGAATGTAATTGCATTCCTTTGTTTGACCGGAAGTCGTATTTTATTCACATCTAAAATAAGAATACTGCAGTTTATATCTTCATTCTTAGCCATTGTACCCAAATATAACCAGCTAGTGAAGGTGTCTGACCCAGCCAAGTGGAAGATTGAGCTTCAGTCACAGCCAGAGACAAACCTAGGCCTCTTGTACTACACATCAATCTTGATATGAAACTACAGACATTAGTTCAGACTCTTCTTTCTTTGATGAACTCTCTGTGGGAGAAACTGGCACATTTATAGCCTGCAAATTTAAGTTAAAGGCATTTCTGTCTGTCAGAGAAATCATAACAACACTGAGTCTCAAAAGGTAATGAAATAATTCTATTTCCTTTCCTTCCAAAGAAACTATTCTGCACCAAAACAAAAGTAACAACAACAAAAGACTATCCATACCACCTTGCAAAACATACAGACTAGAAGTGATCCCTCAGACAAATGGATTTACTGCTTGTAGGCCTATATAACAAATTGTTGTTGCTGTTGTTAGGTGCCGTCGAGTCGGTATCCGACTCATAGCGACCCTACATACAACAGGCCAAACACTATGGTCAGTTCTTCTCTGCTGTTCATAGGGTTTTCAATGGCAGACTGATTTTTGGGAGGGGGTTGCCAGGTCCTTCTCCCAAGCCTACAGCTTCTGGTGTTCCCAGGCAGTCTCCCATCCAGGTACTAACCAGGCCCGACCCTGCTTAGCTTCCAAGATCTGACGGGATCAGATACCACAGGGCTACAGCTGCAGGCCATATAACAAATAGGAGCTTGAAAATTACTCTTTCCTGAATGAAGAGATCTGTCCTCAGGATGACTTGTGATGTCCACCTGAGAGAAAAATTGTTGAATACCCTTAAGTGGCAGACCTGCGAAGTCCTACCTACCTCATTATCCTGTTTCTTAAATATCAGTCAATAAATTACACAGTGGCACAGATTTTCCTTCATAATAGTCCCATCTAAAATACTGGCCATGAGAGATAAGCTTAAAAGGAGGCCTTCAGTTCTACTGCAGCAGGGAAATAAATTTTAGCAACAGCCAATTGTGCTTAGATAAGTACTCTGACCTTAGAATGAATGGATCCCCAGTCCTCCCCATATCTTGATTATGATATTTTCAGACTCTGAACAGGGAACCCCTACAGGATGTGCCTGGACTCCTGGGACACACACAAAAAGAAAACAAAGCCCTATGAGATAATAAATGTGTGTTGTCTGAAACCTTCAGGTATTTGATAGTTCTTTATGTAGTAATAGATAACTAATACATCTGTCAAAGTACACATAGTTAGCTTGTATTAGAATAAATTTGAAACCGTAGTTGCCAGATACCAAAAGCCAAAGAGCCTTCCTAATGAACTGACAACTCTCATATTCAGTGTAAGGATGATAAGCAAGAAAATGGTAGAGAAATGACAGATGATAGGTAGGTAGGTAGATAGATTGGATAGACATACTGGTAGATATGTTAAACATAGAAATACAGGGTTTACAAATGTGTTGTGTAGAAAACACAAGTTACTAAAGTCAGAGATGTCAAGGCCACAAAATGTGCTTTAATCACAGATGTAAGTTTTAAAAGGGAACATTTAAACTCTAAGATATAGAAAAGAATGTAAAATAATAAATGAATGATGCCTTTGTAGACATAAATAATTTTTTCAATGAATTAGAAAATAAGTGAGGATTCCTTTCAATTGGAATTCGTAAAATCATGTTTTGAAATTCTAAGCTATTTTTTCTATAAACAAACATTATATTGACATCTTAATTTTTAAAAAGTTTTATTTTTCCTAAACAGGTCTCATATATTGTTCCTTATTCCCGAAAAAACCATTGATTCATGGCTGGTGCCCCCATCACAGTACTGGTTTTTGTCTTATGGTGATGAGTGAGTATGAACATGGAACTTACATTCATGAAACATAGATTCAAATGCTCACCCCAATGCTGTTTGACACAGGACCCTGGAACTTACCTTCACCCACCAATATCTCACTTTCTCATTTGTAAATGGAGATGGTTGTAAAATATTCAATCTGCCAATGTTCCTATAATTATATGATGTGATAATGTCTTGAAATGTCTATTATATAGAGCCAAATCTTTATAAATATGCTTCTATTTCAATTGTTTTTTATCACTGATGATTAGCCACAAAGACTGAACGCAACTTACATGTGCAACAAGCTATTTTGAACATGTCCTGCTTGGTTAAGTATCAGAAACCATCACATTCTTTGATAGATTTTTTAAAAATATCTAGAGCAGCTGCATATTTAACAAACATTTTCTAAGTGCTGGAACAGTAGCAGCTATGTATATCTTGTGGAACATACTCTTAATCCCCACCCCAATTCTCTGGGATGTGCGTTAATACTTCATATTGCACATGAGGAGACTCCTATAGATGAAGAAGTCCCAATGAGCTGGAACCAAACTGAGTTTTCCTCTATTGCTTTCTGTTGTTTACACATAGTAAACAGTAGACACTAAATTAAAATTAAAATTTCTTGATCACATCATTCCCAATGTAGTGCTTCTCAACAGTGTAAAACAAGCAATATTGGGATAAACGTGCTGGATCACTTCCTTACTGATAAAATTCAACTAATTCTGCTCAGCACTTAGCTCATATCAAAACAGCTCTCGAAATTATTGCAACAGGGCTAGGCTCCCAGGACCTTAAATTTTTAAACTGATGTCACAATAGTGGTGCTTGAACATTGTACAGAGGAACCAAAAAAAAAAAATGTGATCAAAAGAACTGGTATGATACTGAATCACAAAACTTAGTCTTGTATAATATTTCCACCCATAAAAAAAGAGTGCAAAATTGAAATGTAAGATCAGGTAACCTGTGGTCAAACACCCATATTTGTACTAACCACATGTCTATAAATTCAAAGACTAGGTCCAAATCTAAAAGAAAAATTAGAAGTCTTAAACAAATGAAAGCATAAATAGTTTAGAAGTATATATGCACCAGGCATGGTGACCCATACATGTCATCCCCACAACGTGGGAGGTGGAGGCAGGAAGATCACAAGATCAATGCCAGAGGCAGCCTGCTTAACTTAGTGAAACCATGTCACAAGATAAAAAATTTAAAAAGCTGGCTAGAGTGGTAGAGTGCTTGCAAAGTATGTGTGAGGCCCTAGGTTCAGCCCCTCATTATTGCAAAAAATATTATATATATTTGAACCAGGCTGTGTTACCACAGAGATACTGACAATGCTTCATGGAAAATACTTAAACCTGAGCATACCTTAGCAATAGAGTGCTTTATACAACACTGAAATTGATGGGGCTCATGCAACATGGCCAAAACATATATCCAGGAAAAATTATACTCAAGACTATTCAAAGCTTTTAAGACTTATAGTTATTCCGGAAACAAATATGACCCTCAGCTATAGCCCTGTGGCATCTGATCCTGTCAGATCTCGGAAGCTAAGCAGGGTCGGGCCTGGTTATTACTTGGATGGGAGACCACCTGGGAACACCAGACACTGTAGGCTTGGGAGAAGGACCTCACAACCCACTCCCAAAAATCAATCCACCATTGAAAACCATATGAACAGCAGATAAGCACTGACAATAGTGTTTCACCTGTTGTACAGGGTCACTATGAGTCAGATACTGACTTGAGGGCACCTACCAACAACATGACCCTCACTCCAAGGTTACTGTTTATAACTGTTTTCCAACTGGCTTTAAAGGCTGGAAATATTTTAACTCTCTTAAAAAACATTGTGTCCCTCTCTACATCTGAATATATTTCATCATTGACAAGAATAAACTTTGACTTATTCTGCTCTTTCTGCCCATCTGTTCACTTTATTGGCATGTGTTGTTTTTGTTTGTAGATGTAATCTTTAACATTGTTAATATATGTGTCATGTTAATCTACCAGGGAAATATTACATACTTTTCCCACTTTTGAAAATAAACTTATTTTTCATCAAATATCTTGAGAAAATTAAGCTTTAGGGAAGAAAATTAGGTAATGTTAGTTTAAGATAAGGATGCTCTGACTTTGACTTTAAAACTCCATTCTGTTCAGTTCCAATTACATTTAAATTTTCTGTGTGTGCTTTCTTTCACACTTATGTTGTGGAAGTTACACATTTGTTTACCTTAGAAATATATGCCCTTTTTGATTTTTGAAATGCCAATTTTTAATAGAATATGATAGATATACCCTGTCTTTAAAATCTACGTCTATGAAGAAAGTACTTTAAAATCTCAGTTTCAACTGGATATTATAAATCCTTCTATTAATATTTAATGATTTCTGTGAAATATTTCAAAATTGAAATACCTTTTATGAAAGAGAAATATTGTATATGAAGTGGTACTTGAGGATATAAAAAGATAAAAGATATAAGATTGAGTACTATCATATATATAAATAAGAGACTAATGATGCTATAACCATATAATATGCATCATCTGTAAAATAATGAAGAAAAAGTGAAACAGCTACCATAAAATGTGTAGAGCTACAGTCACTGCAATAGCAAACATGATGATTTAACTCCTTTCTTAGGTTCTTGAAATGATTTTCATGGGTATGTTTTAAGTTTTCTCCAAAATGCCTATCTGATTTGCTAATGTAATAATTATGTGTATCTTTAAAAAAAGTTACAAGTCTTTAGACATTTTCTCCAAAAGGAATTTAATTATGATAAAACCATTGTCAACAGAAAAGGAAAATGTGTTCGGCTTCATACTTAGACTTTACAGAATTTGAATTCATTTTTGAATTAGAACAGATTTTGTACTGTACCAAAATGGATCACTTTCAATAAAATCATAATGAACATTACCATGTACTGTATAGCAAGGGAGTAGAGCTGAGCTTGCCAAAATTTCATTCTTAGAGGCATTTCCAATTCAAAAATAGCTTCCTCCTCCTGTAGATACAATATTTAAGAGGCTTACAAATTCCTCAGAGAATTATTGGAACTCACTTTATAAAAGAAGCAATCAGTTGTGAGCTTGAAACTTGCATTATATTGCTTGTTCCTCATCTAAGAATTTTTGATGCTTCTTGTTGTATGTGACATTGCTTGGCTGTTCAGTATTGTAAAATGAACTATTTTCTGACCATCTGGCACTTATCTATTTGGCCTCAATCTCCTCAATTCTGATCACTATTGATTTTCCAAATGGAAGTACCATAAACTAAACGTAGCCTTTACTACTGTAAATTGTGAGTTACTAAAGAATCGGAAAAAAACTCCACAAAATAAAACCATTTCCCAGAGGCATGGGTTTTCATATTGCCACATTTAACTTTAAATTCATATTATCCTCATTAACCCTTATTTTCTATTTGTAAAAAAGAATTAGCCATACATAGTCCCACACTGAAATGCTAAGCAAATGTTTAACACAGCTGTTCCTCCCAAACTCACTCATTCTATAATTTTTGCCATTTCTATTCAAAACTGAAAGAGAACCATTTTATTTAAAGAGGTATTTGAATTAAAATACTTTCTCTTCAAAGGCAAAACTACAGAGGCAATAAAAGACCTGTATTTTCTGGGGGGTGGG
Organism: Pedetes capensis; assembly: GCA_007922755.1. Classification (NCBI taxonomy): domain Eukaryota; kingdom Metazoa; phylum Chordata; class Mammalia; order Rodentia; family Pedetidae; genus Pedetes; species Pedetes capensis. Next base: position 1,958 of record VMDO01006075.1, on the reverse strand, counting down.
GGGTGGCAAAAGGGAGTTGAACAGATGGACCATAGGGTATTTTTAGGGCAATAAAATGATTCTGTACGACACTATCATGGTAGATACATGTCATTATACACTTGCCAAAAATTTTAGAGCTGTACAATATGAAAAGTGATCCCTAACGAAACTATAGACTTTAGTTAATAATGTATCAATAACACTTTATCAACTGTAATGTATACATCGCACCACTGCAACATGTGAAGAATAGGGGAACTGGTAGGTAGGTGGATGGACATGGAAAGGAAGTAAATGAGAACTCTCTGCACTTATTATTTAATTTTTATCTAAACCTAAAAATGCCCTAAGAAAATTTAAGAACAAACAAAATACAATACTCCATCTCATTTTCCTTTCCATACTTCACTATAATTCTGTGCATCAGTACCTAAAAGTAATGTTAAGATAAGTGGAGGAGGAAATTTTGAATGTTTTCCACTGAGTGAAATGGGCAAGCTGAGGTAGAAATTTCCATAAACACAAATATATTAACATATTGTGTCAACCTTGCCAATCAAAATAAACGATAAAACGTGATCAAATAAGTATTTTTTTCTGCGGGTTGAGTTCAGGGCCTTGAGCATACCAGGCAAGGGCTCAACCCTGAACTTCACCTCAGCAACCCCTCCCCCCCTTTAAAAAAAAAAAAAATTTGTGACAGTGCCTCACTAACTTGAGCAGGCTGCTTCATATCTGTAATCCTTATGCATCAGCCTTCTGACTTGCTGGGATTACAGATGTGCACTACAGCACCCAGCTTAATAGCTGTCTTGTATTGCTTGAAATAGTTGATATACACAGACTACTATTTTTTCATATCCTCAGGCTGCGTGTAACCATCGTCCTGTTATATTTGTCCTGAATTTTTTTTTTAATGCTCTTCTATACTTTTTCCACATTTCAGAGAAGGAATTTTACATATGGAGGGTATCAATGGACATAATGATGCTCTCCTGTCTTTTAGAATTATTAGCAAGTAGGGAGAGGATATAAGAAGATAGTAAAAGAAGAGAAGTAGAAAAGATCAGTTGGGGATCATCAATTCCTCCCAATGCTAGTTAAACTGCACAGGTATTGATAGCATCTGTTTAAGCCTTCATTTACTTTAATGTTCTGAAGTAAAAATGCAGTTGTAAATATTATATATGAATGTCTTTTACTATATATTGAAACTAATAATTATATAAGCAATGTATAAGTAATCATAGCATTAAAATACTGTACTTACTATGTTTTCTTCCACATTTAGTTAGTGAATAGGAGGGAGAGGCTAAAAATTTCATCTAATTACTGTGATTAGAGGAGGCAAGAGAATGAGGCAAATAAGAGAAAAAGGTTTAAAAAATCAAGTCACATCCACTGAAGTTTGTAAGTCTAACATGCACTAAATTTAGTTTTGAAAGGGACTTTGTGAATAATGATGCTGGACCCTAGGAATTCCAGAAATATGTCCTACATATGGTCCCAACTCAAACCTAAGTTTCCTATATTTCAGATAGCTGCTTTACCCAGGAGTCACACAATAACTTATTTTTTTCAAAATTTAATGTTTTCTCTGATAAAGAATGTTTCAGTTAATTAAGCAATAGAAGATAATTTAATATTTCCTTAGTCACTCTACTTTTGAATGAAGAAAATGGAATTAAAATGCATAGTTTATCTAAAACATGACATGCAAATGGGAATGAACAATTCTATTATCTTTCATTCAAGAACAATAAAAAGCATCCCACTGGATTAAAGAGACTGCCACATATTCTTTCATTTTAAAGTTGAATGTGAAACTTATTAAAGTTTAGATATGAAAATCCTTGTCAATATGTCAACCACCTTCACACCATGAAAACGTCTTGCAATCACTGCATTTTCTTCTGTAAGAGATGTCAAGATTTCATCAACGAGTCTTTGTATTTGGATAGTCTCCATACAGTTGT
>VMDO01006074.1:47244-104405 GCA_007922755.1 Pedetes capensis | reverse complement strand
TCTGTCCTAGAAGAGGTACAACCAGAGTGCTCCTTGGAAGCAAAAATGGCCAAACTGCGTCTTACATATTTCGGACATGTAGTCAGGAGAGAACAATCCCTGGAGAAGGACATCATGTTTGGAAGAGTGGCAGGTCAACGGAAAAGAGGAAAACCCTCCACCAGATGGATTAACACAGTGTCTGCAACAATGGGCTTAACCATAAATAAGATGGTTTGCCTGGCACAGAATCGGCAAGTGTTTCGATCTGCTGTACATAGGGTCGCTATGAGTCGGACTCTACTCGACGGCACCTAACAACAACAACAAGTGAAGATCCAGGGGAACTTGAATTCACAGGCCCAAATAACTAGCTGGGGTTTGACTGGTTTAAAAGAAAGACATATTCATTGTACATAAAGCAGAATTTTAGAAGGGAGAAGAATTTAAAATGTATATAAACATATTCTTGAAAAAAAAGAATATTGGTATTATGAAATACAAGTAAAGACGTACAAAGTCCCAGACTGTAGATGTAGCTCAGTGACAGAGTACTTGCCCAGCATGTGCATTGCCCTGGGTTCCATCCCCAGCACTGCAAAAAAACTTACAAAATTCCAAGTAATAATTTTAGGAATAAAAATTATAATATTTACAGGAAATAGGATATGGAACAAATCTATTGGAGAAAAATACATGAATGAATACAGCAGAAGAATGATATTGTGAGCTTGAGGATCATATTCCTCCCAAAGGTTATCATTAAGGAAAGAGGAGAGATGGGCACAGTGGTGCAGGCCTGTAATCCCAGAGACTCGGGAGGCAGAGGCAGGAGGATCACAAGTTCGAGACCAGAGGCAGTCTGCAGAATTTAGCAAGACCCTGTCTCAAAAAGTTTTTTTAAAAAAAAGGAAAGAGGAGAAATATAAGAGAACGGATAAGGGATGTGGAATATGGAGGATGTAGAATTGCCAACAGTTTAATGGCAGAAGTTCAAGATGATTTTTTTCTACCCCAGCAGGCTCTCACTGTTCCTTATAGGTTCCTTGTAGGTTCCTACTTCCTTGTAGGTCACAGTGAAACAAGCCCTTCAATCTGAAATCACAAGCTCAACTCTGAAGTCTGAATTCGTCCACTTCCAGAAACGAGTCAAAATGTTGCACTTGGTTTAGCATCAAGCCCTTCCCTTCTCTCAACTCAGGCTGCTTTGCTCTGAAGCCATCTGTGGAATAAAGGGCACTGTTGTAGTTCCCATTTCTCTGCCTTACTGTCCCTCACTGTCTTCTCCCACAACCTTACCAACCATAAGCCCCACCCTGGGGTTCTGGTTTGATTCCCAAAGTCTCTGTTTGAGGAGGAAGCATGGGAGAGAGATAAAAAGACGGGTTAACACTTTTAAAAAATGGATTCCATTTGAAGTTAACTCTGAGCTCGCTATATCAGGCACATGCCTGCAGCTGAGATTTTTCCTGGACACTTTTGTAGGCTCTTTGGAGAGTTTCTCTTTAGGCCCCTCTGTCCTGTAGTTCTTGGACAGATATGGATGCAACATTATCCCAGCTGGTCCTTTTCAGTTCTTTCCTCGTTCCAGGATTCCAGTCCCCCTGTTTCCCCATCTACTACTACCAGTCTCCTTCCCCACCCCAAAATGATAGCACTGAATAGGTGGAAAGGAACACCTGCATCCCTTACCCCCCGCCACACACACGCTTTTCTTTCCTACGTGGCCCACAACTAAGCCACAGGAAATACTCACAAACCCCTTGTTATAACCACCGGAAAAAGCAAGCTGATACCAAAGCAAACAGACTCTCTTGCTTCTGTGCTGGAGCTTCAAGTCTCTCCCTCCCTAAATTTCCCAAGCATGGGGGACTCCAACTTGTGCATCAACAAGGACAGAGAATGTGCTCCGGAGCTGTCCAGCTCATCCCACTGAAGTCCCCGCCATTGTCTGGAGTGGAAAAGAAGTTAGCATTGGGACAGTTTCCTCTAAGGAAGCCTCTCCTTGAAACCTGCCCTCTCCGTATTCAGAAACCATTGAAGGGATTCAATGACAGAGAATAACTTGAGTTATCCGTGTCACCCTGCCTAGTGCTTGTACCACATGACTTTGGCTGAGTGCTGCATCTTCTCCAAATCTCACCACAATTATCTATACAATGTGGATACATAGAAGGATTTGGCTGTAGAATTGCCATAAGGATTAAGTATGATAATGCAGGGAGAACATTTACAAGGATACTGAGGATTCCAGCTGTTACTCTTATAATGGCAAATCTCCGAATAAACAGTTGATGCTATCATTATACCAGAATGACCCAACAGGTTCCTCATTATGATTTTGAGATCAGCATTTATAAATTTTCCTGAATCCATGAGCTTCAGTATGTGTAAATATGGATCAGCTTGAAGAAGAGTGATAGTTATTATTTTTACTATTTTCACATAATTTGCTGATAAATTACAACTGGTTGTCAAAATGGCAAATTGCAGTGATAACATTTCCACAGAAGATGACTAAGGCTGTTACTTACTCTCTGAATTATTTATCTCCTTTACTGCTGGGAACATCAATGACAGGAAACTGAAATACCTTTTATTCTTTTTGTAACTAACAAGTACAAACTCATCAAAATTCATTGACATATCATCTCCTTGTTGAAGGCTGACCTTTCGCAAGTTTAGCCAGGTTTGTTTCCTTCCCTCTTCCATATTTCCATAGAATTTTGTCTTCCTTAGCTCCATGGTAACTTACTTCTGCTTGTCTGTCTTAAATATGACTTTAGCTTTGGGTACTATTCTTCATACATCCATTCTAACCATACTCAATGGCTAGCACACTCTGGCATGGCTTCCCTCTTCATCTTGATAACTTAATTTTGGCTTTCAGATGCCCCTCTACTTGTATCTGACACCCCCAGTTTTTCTTGTCCCTAATGTAAGTTTAGAAATTAAATAGATGTGGAATCCTTACATCTCAGAATATATAGAGTAGGCAAAAGATCTGATATCCAAGTCTTGAAGGTGGAAATGTTTTCCAGGTGAAGATATGCAAACATATATCTTTTCTGGCAAGATGTTAGCAAAGACTAGAGACATCAAAAAGGCTGCTGTGAGAAGGACCATGAACTGATATGTGGGAGTCCAGAGTTGGAGGGCACATAGGAATAATAGGAGGGAACACTGGAAAGAGATAAAGGTCAATGAAAGCTCATAAAGAGCTTGAGGTTTGTTATTTATATATATTTGGGGACATACAAGCTTGTTAAATGTGGAAGGGAGGAAGACAAAGTGGGAGATGTATTTCAGAAAGATCACTCTGACTGCCAAGGGGTTGGCTTAGAGGCAGTATTCAATGCCAGCGTCTGCCTAGGAGGTTCAATCTTTCCATCTATTCTAGTACAATGGGTGTCTCCCATCCCAGTAACATCCATCCATTTGCTATGGCTGAGTATTGGCTTTGGGAATCAGATATATGAGAAGAATTCTGTGTATGGTGTGCAGATGTGGAGGTCAGGGGAGACATCAAGGGTGCTCAGAGGAAGGTATAGGATATTTGACCTGATGAGTGTTGGGGAATGCAGAGCTGTGGAGCTTACTCAGGAAGAAGACAGACAAATTTTAAGTAGAAAATACTGTGAAGAAAAATTATAAAGGGCCTAAGAGGAGCAGATGGGCTGGAGAGAGGGAAGCCAGAGGACACAGAAGATATTATCCTATGCCTTTGTGATAGGGATTGAAACTGTGGTGGTCACTCTGCTTATTTGTTCTGGCCTTCACATCTCATTCTGCCCTGTGACACCGCTGCTCTTACAGAGGGGAGGGTCCTCATTGCATGATGGGTCCCTCTGGCCAGAGTTCGCCATTCTTAGTTGAAAGCCACAGCTCTAATGTAGCATATTTGGCCCCTTTGCCAGATGAGAGAGTTAGTGGTCACAATCTGCTTCTCAGTTTGAGTGGAGAACTAGACTCTGGGTTTTTATGTCTTTTACTTCTTCCTGTGGCCCAGGGCTCTTGAGATACTGGTAGAGAGAGATGAACCTTGGGTAGAAGTTCAAAGATGGCTTGTTTTAAAGTTGATGTCATGATTCACTTCCAAGTTCAGGAATATGTACCACGATGACATGATCTTAAGAACTGTAAATTTGTTCTCTGGTCTCCAGAGAAAAAGGAGTTACCAGAAAACATCTCATCCATATGGAAACATAATCATGGCTCCAGGCCATTAGGTATAATAAATCAGTGTGGCTAAACAGTGGCTTAAGAGATTTTATTTCCAGGAGAACTGATGGGATTATGAGAAATGCTCCTAATGACTGATATCTCATGGCAGAATCTTAATTACCACAGAATTCATAGGAAGCACCTGATAGCTCTACAGATGATTTGATTAGAAACCACATTTTTAAAGCTTTCCCAGATGAGTCATTGATAGTGTCCTTGGAAGCCAAGTCTGTGTGTAGAGTCTCATGCACACAATAAATCTCAACATTGAAGAAAAAGAACATTCTTTTAAAATCTCCAAATTTAATTTCTAGCCTAAAAATTTATTTTTGTCTTGACATATCCAGATAAAGGGTGTGTTAAAATGAAAATACCCTTCTAGTTGATATTTCTTATCACTCATCAATCACTATACCTAGAGGTCATTTGAATCCCATACATAGAATATATGGTTCCACACCATAAGAAGCCAATCTATTTATCCATGTGTTTATTTCACAACAAATAGCCACTGATTTCCTGACATAGCTATATACCAAATGCTTTACTAGATGGTAGCTCAATAAAAGTGGGGAGCAAAAAAAGTATGTATCTTGACTTCTTGAGCTTATAATTTATTGAAGAAAGTATACTGAATCCAAAAATTACCCCAAAATATAGAGGGGCAGATACTAGTGCAACGAAACAGATAATGAATGAAATGGATGATATTGGCCAGAGAAACCTGGTTTTCTGAGAAATGATCATTGGGCTGAGATGTAGAAGAGTCAGGGATGAGTTTGTAAAGGGAGGTTGGGGGAAGGGATGAGTAGCAGGGAAAGAAGACAAAGGTCCTGGGGTGGAAAGGAATTGAGAGATGGTCAGAGTGGTTGTAGAACCATGGGGGATATGTGTTAATATCTGAAAATGCAATTGGTTGAAACAATCATGTGTGCTATGAAGCCAGATGAAGAAGGTAGACAATGAATATCAAAAGACAAAAAAGGTTGAAGTAGTTTAAAAGAATATTTGGATGTGGGCTGGGAACTGGATTGGAAAAAAACAGATGGTACAGTGAATGGTAAATGAATGACATCTAATGTAGGTTAGGGGCTGGGATTTAGCTCAGTTGGTAGAGCACTGTGCTGCAGTCTCTGAGGTCCCGAGTTCAATTCCCAGCACTGCAAAAATGGAAGAAGGACCTGGCAACCGACTCCCAAGGCATCCCAAAACAGTCAGCCATTGAAAACCCTATGAGGGTTTCTATGAGTCGGATACTGACTCAACGGCATCTAACAACAACAACAATGTAGGTTAGAGGCTCAGGGAAGAGTTCCCAAGGAGGTGATGGGTGAGCTGAAAATCAAAAGTCATGAAAATTAGTCAATGGCTGGGCACCATGGCACACACCTATAACCCCACAGACTTGGGAGGCTAAAGCAGGAGGGTTGTGAGTTTGAGGCCAGAGGCAGCCTGTGCAATTTTTTGAGACACTTACAAAATTTTTTACAAAATGAAAAAGGAGCTGGGGGTGTGGCTCAGGGGTAGGCCACTTGGCTAGCACCCACAAGGTCCACCTAACTTCTAGGGTGTTTCCTAGCAGTGTCTCTGGACAGCTAGTCCCTTCTCATGAACTGACGTTATGTCTGCCAGGATTACCACCCTGTGCCTGAGCTGTCTCTTTTCTCAAGAACTTCATTGCTTTCCAAGGCAGTTAAATTCGTCTGACATAACGAAGAAAGCTCTTTTATTCCTTCAGCCCAATGAATCTTGTTTCTCAAATGTATTTTTTTATTGGTACCACTATGCATCGGATCCTTCACACTGGAGATTTCAGTACTCTGTTTATTCTTATTTTTTCAATTTGATTTGATTCAACCAAAATTTGCAGAACATCTCCTGAGCACATGGCCTCTGCTAGATTCTGGGGACACACAAGTAAGTGCAACTTAGTCACTGCTCTCAAGATTCTGTGCTATAGATTGTGATAAGGACATAATTTTTAAAGTTATATGTGTTTTGGAATTTTAAAAAATATATATGATATATAAAGAGAAATTGGTTAGGGGCTCTAGGTACTGGGAATCCAGGAATAAATAAAATACTGTCACTGTTCTCAGGTTGTTCCAAGAACATAGGGAGCAGAGAATTATTATCATAACAATAAATTAGTATTATAATAATTATAATAATAAATAAGAACATATTAATATCTTATACATTACTATCAAATTTATCATAAAAATTAGTGGTGATTGAGAATATAATTATATATTACTTGTACTGAATTATTTCTTATACTTTATGATAAATATGCTATTACAGACATGATATAAATATATTTATATTGTTTTATATTTACATTAATTTTATTAATATAAACATATACATATATATATATATATATATATATATATATATATATATATCACATATATAAGATGTAAGGGAGGGAGGGATCAATTTCCTCCTGGCATAGGAGAGAAGGAGCTTCACAAAGTTCTGTGAGGTCTGCTATCTCTCATTTTAGCATTCTGTATCCATATTTAGCCACTATCTCAAATTCCTTGCATCCTCAGTACCTTGATCTTCAGAGCCAATTCTGCTCTCTGTTCAGTTAAAAGAAAAGAGAAAACCCCACAACACTGGAATGAGCTGCTAGCACACTTTGTGATAATATTTGGTACCAAATGTAAATGTATATATCTTCTCAGAATTGCTTCTCCAGGAGTAAAATACTTGCCAGAGCAAAGGCAGCCTTTGTCCTGGCCAGAGGGAGCACAGACCAGCCCATCCCTTTCTATGAATTAGGGACTGCTGAGGCCATCCCTGCATGAGCCAGAGGGGCGAATCCACTGTGTCTGGACCGTTTGGCTTGGATTTTACATTCCCTAGGATTTCAGTATCGCAGGGCTGGGCAGGGTTGAGAGAGGCCATCGGGACAACATCCTCTTATTTTCTTTTAATTTCCCTAGAGGAGAAGCATCTATGACTTTCTTCACAACATTTTCTAGTTTCTCAACATTATTCAAAGCAGGCAGTTCTTCCTAAGTAATGCAGATGGCATTAAGGGGATAAAAATTTATTTATTTATTTATTTTAGTATTGGACTCTCCCTTGATTTGCAGTTATTTTTCATTTTTGATCCTTCCACTAAACACAAGTAGAGTCCCACTTAGCCATTGAGATGACCACGAAATTTCTATATATAGTTTCCAAACACCCACTTCCACAGGAATAATTTCATTCCCAATTGAGAAGTATTGGATGACATCATCAAAAATGCTATTAGTTGAATCTAAATTATTAATTAAACTCTACAAGAACAAAGCACCTAAACCCTCTTGTGCACCTTTAATTGTCTTGTGCTATGAAGGTTCTAAAGAAGAGTTAGACAGCTACTGAGATCTCATTCCTATTAAAAAGAAAAAAATAAACACAGATGTAACAGTATTTGCTCATTTATTCACATTCATTCATTCATTTAAAAATAGGTACTGAATATATGCTTGCTTTGTATTGGTGCCTGAGATTTAGACACTGTCCCACACATATGAGACAGAATGGGGTACACCTACCATGTGAGTTTAAAGGGAAAAGGAACTTTTCCCAGTAGGAGATCTGAAAGTTTCCAGGAAGGAAGACTCCAAGTAGCACTTGGAAGAATTTGGGTAGATAGAGGTGGGTGATGCTTGGGAAAGATAAACTCAGGTGAAGACAGGCAACGTGTGAAGTAGCATGTGACCTGCTTTGACTGGAGTGAGAAGTGAGTGCCTGTGAGTGTGGGTGAGGCATTGCAAAAGCAGGAATAAAGCCTATTAACCTTGTGGAGGTTAATCTCCATTTGACTGGCCACTGAAGGGATCTCCAAGGGTGGTTTGTTCCTGATCCAGAGGCTACCAAGTACTTGAAACCATTTCTAAACTTCTTCCCCTATTCCCATGTGCCCTACACACAAGCACACACTTGCATGCACACATGTGCACACGCACACACACTTCTCCTTTCCCCTTCCCAGAAAAAAATCCCTTTGTCCATTTATTCTCACAGGTACCATTTTCCAGTTCTAGGAAAGAAGATGGCAACTTGCTGGTTAGTTTTATTCAGCTATCACTGTGATTGTATAACTGTAATTGATTAGGCAGAGCCACTCCAGCTCACCATGGGCTCAATACTTTCTACTCGATGTTCACCAGTCTCTTTCTTTGGCTCCCTTTAGGTTGAAACTCCTTTGCCTGACCTTCAAGTCCTCTCATTATGAAGTCTCCATGTACTTGCCCAGCCTCATCTCCTGAACTTGGTTTCAAGAGATTCCCCCCACCCATCCTCAGCTGCACTATTCTATTTCATTTCCCTCCACCTGATTTTCAGTACTAGCACATTTTTATTGTTTGTTGTTGTTAGGTGCTGTCGAGTCAGTGTCCCACTCATAGTGACCCTATGTACAATGGGTGAAACATTATTGTCAGTGCTTCTCTGTTATGCATAGGGTTTTCAATGGTGGATTGAATTTTGGGACTGGGTTGCTGGGTCCTTCTCCCAAGCCTATAGCACCTGGTGTTCCCAGGTGGTCTCCCATCCAAGTATTCAAGTACTAACCAGGCCCGACCCTGCTTAGCCTGTGATCTGACAGGATCTGACAGGATCCGACGCCACAGTGGTACAGTTGCAGGCAGGGCATTTTCATTTCTAGGGCACAAATTTAGTCACAGACTCTCAATAATGTTCTGCCCTATAGTCCAGTCCAGATCAATGCACTAGAAAAGATGCATAGGATATAGGGAAAATAAGATACATCCTCTTCCTTCAAGTGATTCCTAAAGCTACCCCTTCCTCTCCATTAGATGAGACAAGACACTCTAAACTCTTTAGAGATTGATTTCTGTAACTTAAAGGCAAGAGCATGTGAACTAAGATGCATCTGCCCTTGTTTTCTTCATGCATCATTTTTAAAAAGCTTTTCATTTCTTGAATGAATATAAAGAGCATCCATTGTTCTGAAGTACAGAGGGGTCCATTAAATATTGCTTCATTTCCCCTTCCTTTTAAACAAGTACTTGCATGGCTGGCAATTCTCAAGTACATTTGAGAAAAGTTGATTGTTCTCAGTCAATGGTTTAGAAATTAGACATTTTTTTACATAGAAATTATCAATTATCTGAGATGTTTGTTCTCAATCAACATGAAGCAAAAAGTTGCTGCAGAGAACAAGGCCAGTAAGGCATCTTTCTTCCCTCCTTCCACCAATAGCCCTATTCTCCCTCTTTGAAATAATCAGAAATTGGCATGACCTATTCTTGGTTGATGAGCATACAAATTAGACAGTCCATTCCTCTAGCCTTAGTGGAGAAGATTACAGTATTGCTTAACTGGTTAGGATTTCTGCACTGTATTGTCTGTCTCTCCGAGGAATTAAATTGGTTGTGACAATGGCACGTCTTTCCTGTTTTGACTAACATTCTAAACATCAACAACCATCTTCAGTGGTCATGATAATACTAACTTGCTACCAGCTTAATGATGATAGTAGTAATTACAATTGTGACCTGAGTATAAGTGTGCTTCCACGGAGAGCACCATCATACTATTCTCAGTAACTTCTACAGTCCCTTTGGAATTTTGTGTCTCAAAAGTGTACTTTGATTGAAAGCTTATGAGAAATAGCTTACCAGTGGCAGGTCCAGACAGTTATATTTTCTCTGTTTGGTTACTCACATTTTTCTGTTCTATAGGAAAGTAAAAATGCAGGCAGACTCATCTTGTTTGATTTTCCAGGAACCAAACCTAAGAAAATGTGTGTTAAACAGGCATCTGGTCAAAAGCTGGGTCATTTAAAATGTAGTACTTCTCAGAGACCTCCAAGTACCCTACTTTGGCTGCAAGGTTTTAATATATTTGGTTTGTGTGCCTAAGGAAAGAGAAGTTGCCAAGAGTCCTGATTACATAGATTGACAAATATGATGGCCTGAAGAAAGGAGCATTGACTGAGCACTTAACTCTATTTCAGATATTGTGCCAACACTGTTGTAAATCTTTTCACATTTGCCCATTTTATAGATGAGGGCACTACGGCTCAGAGAGATAAACTGTCCGAGGCATCCACCTACTAATTATGAAGCCCTGATTTGAAGTTTAGAGCCTGTGCACCTGATCTCACAGAGTAAGTGCTTCTCTGATTCCCTTCACCTGCACTTGACACATCCCTCTAGGTGAGCCATTCCCACAATGGACTGTCAGGGTTTATTACTTATTAAACCTTTGCTTTTCCTGCCAGTTTCCAAAGTCCTTATTTTGCTGATTTGTACTATATAATCCTTGACTCTCAATGGGGACTCAGGAGAAGTGAGTGCAATAACACAATGAATTCATGAATGCATAAATGAACAATAAAACAAAAGTGCCTATAATCGATGGATATTTTCTTCCCTAGATTCTTATCTGCCTTTTTTCTAGACCTTCTCTGATTTGTCTTTCCCCAGATATAATGGAGTCAATACATCATAATTCATGTAACTTAAGGAACTTTTATGAAATGGAATTTAAAGATGGTACTTTGGCTATAAATCTGGCATAGGCCAAATCCTGCTCAGAAATGCTCATGATGTAGAGAAGCATGCAAGAACATCATCATCCAACTACAGATGTTGTGGTTTGTATGAAGCATCTGTTAGAACAGGACTGAGGATTTGAAGTTTCCACAAAGCTGGTGGTGCTTGAACTAGGCCTTAAAGGATGAGGAGGATTTCAGAAGATTAGGGTTTCACCATTAATGAATATCCTTCTTTCCCTATGGGTTACTTTTCCTCTGTGGGATCATTTCTCACTACATAAGAAAAGGATTGAGACGCAGGAGAGCCAGAAGTGTTTATGATGTAAGAAGTTGAGCCTGAGCCGGTAAGGCTCTGGACACTCCCTACCATAGCCTTCTTTCCTGGGGAATGAGTAAGCTCCCCACAGCACCATGACTATCCTGAGAGCATTTTTTCACTCCTAGGAGAAATAGTCTACACTTCCTACCACAGTGTCCTCAGTAACTTCCCCTGCCGAGTACTTGCCTTCCTGTCAACTGTGAGTGGAAGTAATTTGTTTACACTGAACAGAGATCCTAATCAGGAAGGGAGGGGACAATGAACCACATCTTATCAACCAATCTGCCACTGCCTTTCAGAGGTATCCATTATTATGTGATAACCATGGAGCCCAGACACTCAGAGCAAAACAGACACATGGGCTGGCCATATAATCCTGTTCCAAACTTTGGTTGTCATGGGTGGAGAAGGGGCCAGACAAGATACTCATTTGGTTAAGACCCAAATGGCATGATAAACAGAGGCAAGCATGGGCAGGGAGACTGCAGAGAGTCTGCAGAGAGCTCACAGACTCTTGGGAATTTGCTCATGAGCCTGGAGCCAGGGGAGAAGATTGGGGATAGAGACTTCCAGCCAAAGGATTCTCATGGCAACACAGGAGATGGATTTCTTCCTGAACTTCCAGCAGATCCCAAGTGGAAAAGTGCATCAATGGCCTTTAGTCTCTTGATACTCAGCACTATGGCTTCTAGCCTCTTAATGCTTCATGAGTTTCAAGATGGTCTTGGTTCCCTCCTGTATAGTGACAGTTCACATCAATTCTTGTCTTCATTATCACTTGACAAATGTGTGGCCATAATGTGTTCATTGTTTTCCCCACCTCTGCTTTTACCTACCTCCAATCTATTCTACACAGTATAAAAAAAAAATCTATCCAAATCTTCCCCATAAAACCCACCATTCACTCTACACCATACAAAGAAGTACTATCCGTAAAATTTTCTTCAACAATAGAAATGTAATCTTGCTCTATCCAATATGGCAGTCACCACTACATGTACCTACTGGGCAGTGAAATGTAGTTCATACAACTGAGGAATTGAATTTTTAATTTTGTTTAGTTTTAGTTAATTTATATTTAAAGAGCCACACATGCTGAGTGACAACCATGTTGTTGTTGTTGTTGTTGTTGTTGTTAGCTGCCGTTGAGTCAGTATCTGACTCATAATGACCCTACATACAACAGGCAAAATAGTATTGTTACTGCTTCTCTGCTATTCATAGGGTTTTCAATGGCAGATTTTTTTGGGGGGAGTGGGTTGCCAGGTTCTTCTCCCAAGACAATCATATCAGACATTATAAATTTATATGATGAGGTCCAAGCCTCTCAGCCTGGCATTAAAAGTCCTTCAAGATCTAGTCCCTATTTAGATTACCTGTTTTATTTCCTACCATGTTTTCTATCTGATTTCCCCCAAATGAGCTAAATTGTCTTTTTATAACCTCTATGCCTTTGTTCCAGCTGGTCCTTCCACTTAAGCATCCTTTTTTCCATCATCTACTTTAATACATTTCTATTCATATTTTAAGATCTAGATTAATAGTCATATCCTCTGGGAAGCCTGTCTCAAATTTTATTCCCCACATAATGAATCATCTCTATCCTTATACTTCCGAAGAGCACTGGATCAGCTTCTTCTATTGCACTTATCACATTTACATTTTATTATAATTATTATTTTACATGGGCCTCTCACTCACCAGCCTAGAAGCTCCAAATGGCAGAGATTAACTTTTATTCCTCCCTGAATGCTATTGCCCAAGGAAGTACACAAGGAAAATGTGTGGTGAACAGATGCAAACGTACAGAATGAATTCATCATTTAATCAATCAGTGTTTAGCTCAAAGAGTTCCCTGAACTGACAGAGCCATTAGTAAACTTTTGCAATATCAAAGCTGCTGAGGACAACCTGTGATGTCAGGCACAGATTTGTACCCAGACAACGGTGCCTCTAGTCAACATGGTGGGTCAACATAGAACATTCAAATTCACTTTAAATCTAAAAACATGTGGACTTGGGTGGATGGTGCTCAAGACTAGGAGGTGAAGCTGGGAGATTCTGGAAACTGCAGATGCCTAGGATCAGAAATCATAATCCCAAGCCTCTGAGTGCTCAGGATCTGTGAACAGCTATTTATAAATGCCTTTGTTGTTGTTGTTGTTGTTAGGTGCCGTCAAGTCATGTCCAACTCATAGTGACCCTCATAGGGTTTTCAATGGCTGTTTCAGGATTGCCTTGGGAGTGGGTTGCCACGTCCTTCTCCCATCTTTGCAGTCCTGGGAATCGAACTCGGGACCTCAGAGACTGCGGCACTCTATCAACTGAGCTAAATCCCAGCCATAAATGCCTTTAGGAACCCCATTATTCTTTATTCAAGAAAGGGAGAAGGAGAAGTCCTATATTCTCTTCTTCTCTTTCTGTAAAAAATACTACTGGTTATTAAACTCCTATCATGTACCATGTTTTACCTGTTATCTCATTTGATCTTTCTAAAACCCTCTTATATTGTTACCTATGTTCTGCAGGTGAGGAAAACAGAACTCAGGAACTGAGAAATGGCTTTGCCAAGCTTCCCCTGTAGTAAATAGTAAAGACAGTATTAAAACCCAAGCATACTTCTACAACACAATTCTCCACAATTCTCTCTGCTTTGAACATGCAACAAGAGATATCACACAAAATTTTGTTTGTTTGAGCCACCTGTTGACTGAAGAGGCTTTATATTCCCTGAAAATGTCAAGGAAAATTAGAGTTGAAAATACTTACAGGATCATCTGTTCTGCCCCACTTTGTGGCACGTTCGGGGAAAAAAAGCCTAGAGAGAGACATACACCAGCCCAATGGCACACAAAGTAAATGGCAGAATAGGGACCAAGTTTCCAATAGCAGGCCAGGGTCTTTATCATCTAAAAGACCTGTTTCTAATGCACTCTGTTGTCCATATCATGTATCTGCAGGGCTTCAGAGGCACTAACAAACCCACACCCTGCTGATGTCAGAGCATCCTATGGTCTAGACCCTTCAGAAGGCAGTTAGTAATCTGCATCAGGGAATCTTAAAGCTGCATAAAAGAATTGAGAGCTGGTCTCATTTCCTTAAAGCCAGCCTAAGGAGGTGATTTGTAAGCGAAGATGACCATTTTACCCTTACTTATAATGGCAAACAACAAAACACCAAAAAGTAAAAAGCAGCAAACTTAAATGTCCTCACCCCAGGTTAATGAAAGTTCCTATCATACAAAATTAATAGAAAAAAAATAACTGATATAAATGACACTCAATGTAGTGCCTGGCTCACTGCTACCCCTCAGTTAAATCAGGCACTTTAGTCCTTTACACTTGTCCCTTCTCTTCCCAAATAAGACCAAAGGACAATAGGATATGGGCAGAGCCAGGCTGAGAAGATAAATTCCATGTTTGAAGGTTGGCAAAAAAGAGGTTCCAACTTGGCCAAGTTTACCTTCTCTTCAGAACCAAGTAGCAAGGAATGCTCCAATGACAACAAGAGTTAGCGACCCTGTATCTCAGAGCCTCCTTATCCAAGTTCTCTGTGTTCCCAGCCTGTGCAGAGTGAGAAATAGGCCAAGTCAGAGGGGTCCATTCTTAGACTTCATTGTTTTCTATGCTAGTTTTGAAGGCACAAACATTTAAGGGTCCACCCTATTACCATAAAAAGGCATTTCTTGCCATGCTCCTATTACCACCCCAATTTCTTCCATAATTTATTTCCTCCTCTATTTTCAGATCTATTTGAAGTCTGCTGACAGTAAGCCTGTTCATGGCCTAACTCCACATATTACACTGGTAATGTTTTTGAAGGGTCAAAAAAAAAATCTCTCTTCTCTCACTGAGCGCTGCCTTTAATTTCATTGAGAGATTATATTATATACATATACATTTGTCAATTTTTCTGATCTGCACAATAGGGATAATATTAACTATGTGAAGTTTTTATGAGGAACCAGTAGCATGTGTGCGAATGTGACTGCACATAGAGTAGCACCAAGAGACTCTACCAAGGGGAATTATCCTTTGAAACACATGCAAGGGAAGGAAAGGAAAGATCCAGAACTGTGGAGCTGATGCACAGAACTAGACATGAGTGATAGCAAAGACACCAAGAGCCCGAGGCATCCAGGTGAATGTAGGGGCTGAGACCAATTGACATTTGCCTCGCTCACAAACCACTTTCACTTATGTCTTCTGTAGTATTGACATGTCCTTCCTTAGTCAAACCTATGCAGTTCTCCTTTTACAAACGAGGGATCTCAAGTTTAAGAGGCTATATAACTTGCTGAAGTCAAGGTGAGTGTGGGACAAAGTCAGGCTTGCTCAAAGCTTCTGTGTTCTTTCTTCCACGTAGGGCACTTCTGCATTACATGTCAGGAAGAGGTGTATCTCAGGAATAAGGCACATGTAAAGCTGACAGTGAAAGTACAAGGAGCAAAGTAAACATCATTTGTCTCTTTGTATGTTAGGTCCAATAAACGATGAGCATAATTTTTATTCCTAGAAATTGGCAGGATGACTTCTCAAATAAATTAATATTCTCTAATCAGTAAATTCATAAGCTCATCAAATAATGCAGAAAAAGAAGGGAAAGTGGTCAGAGAAGAAGGCGTAAGTGGAAAGACTTTTCAAAGGTATAACAACTAGAATTTCTTTCTCTTTGGCCAAACAAACGGCATGATCATAAACCAAACATTTTTTACTAAAATATACATACACATATTTATATCACTTTAGCCCATACCCAAAAAGTATTTGAGTCAGTTTATAGGAAGGGCAAGGCACATGGAAATAACTAAGAAATAAACAGTAAAATAGAACCAAAGTAATTAGGGAAAAGGAACTTGGGAACTTTAATTGATACTACAATTCTGTTTGGCTATGGAATATCATATTGGGTGCTAAGTTTCCTGGTAGTTCCAAATACAGAGGCTATCAAGTTCTGGACAACAATGATGTCTCCTTCTCCTCCCCTTTTCCCTTACCCCTTCCTCCCTCCTTCTCCTCCTCCTCCTCCTCCCTGCAATCAAACCCAGAGCCTTGTGTGTGCTAGACAAGCATTCTGCTCATTGAGATATACTTTCCATCCTCAATCTGGACTTCTTATTATCTGAGCAGTAAAAACTGTAAATAAAATTTACTTAAGGAATATAACCATCTTTTTTTAGGGAGTTTTTGTAGTTCTACTTGAGTTTTTCTTTCCCCCCTTTTCCTTATGATTACATTTTAAAGTTAGCACCTGATTTAGGATTTTCCATTAAGGATCATTGAGTAATATAAAGGACAAAGTCTCTCACATTTGGAGTGAGCTTTCTGATGCAGGTCCCAATTATTTTTCATGTTTAGATTTTTGGAGTAAAGAGAGAGTGACTGAGTAGAATCTCAACAAGCTGTTGCTGGATGAATGATCACGGTATCACTGACTAATTAACTGGAGTCTTGTAGCGAATACAAAAGCAAGTTTCATACAACTGATCCTGGTAACAATGCTCACAAAAATCTCAGTATGTGATCTTAGAGAGCATATCAATGGAGGTAAGGGATGCTACTCAAGGTAAAAAGCCTTCCACTCATCTAATTTTGAGTAAATAAAAAGTAGAATATAGTAGAGGTGACACTAGTATGCAGCTTGACCATGACATTGTGGTCAGCCCACCTGTTTCATCCAGAATCCATTGCAATTGATTGATGGATGTTAAATGTTCTGGATATCCCCTCACAGAGGCAAAGAGGCATGCCATTCTTTGCTTCAACTCTTCTTTGTAAACTCACTTCTTTCATTTTTTAAAAATAATAATAGTAATTTTGAATGCCACTATATCATACCACTGTGAAATATACAATATGAAATATCCTATAAGTGGGATGAGTGCAGTTTTCTCAAGAGCCCAGACTCCTCTCACAGAGAATTATTCTACTTAGAAAGTCTAAATATAAGACAGTTGCTTGATGATCCTGGAGAAAGAGTTTGCTGAACTTTATTATTGGTAAGTGCCCTTGGCTTTGACCACTGATATTTTACTTGCTGAGATCAGAAGGGCTAAAGTTTAGCTCAGTTTGTAGAGTGCTTGTTCTGCATGCTCTGAGGCCCTGAGTTCAATCCCTTGCACTGAATAAGTGGGAGAAGGACCAGGCAGCCCATCCTGAAACAATCAGCCATCAAAAACCCTATGAATAGCAGGGAAACACTGACATACTGTGGGGCATGGCACAGTGTCATGGAGTGTTTCACTCTGTTGTACATGGGGTATCCATGAGTTGGACCTGACTCAATGGCACCTAACAACAACAACAAGGTTAGAATCTGGGGTGAGTGGTCCAAGATATCTTCTTCCATAGGACTTCACTACCATAGCCAAGGTATTTAGGAAAAGTACATGGAAGATTATTCAAAGTTACGAAATAAGCCAGGCCTGACTCTAGCATTTACTTATTCTAACATGGTCATCTATATCAGTAAAAAAAAAAAAAAAAAAAAAAACCCTGGAGCCAACCTTCTGGATTCAGTAATAGCAACAGAGGGTAGAGTAACCTCTGGAGGTTCTTAGCCATTCTTATCTAGTTCTCCCTGCATTTCCATGTAAGTAATATCAGGGAAAACAGAAGGAGTATAAGTTATGGTTGGTTTTTTCACAAGAAAGAGGAGAAACCATAAAACCTTTAAAAAAAACTTTTATAGATAAATCACTTCTAAGCACGACCACACTCCTGAAACATTTGATGGTCTTGAGATGCAGGGTGCTGCTGGAGTTTATCCAAGACTTTAGATGCTGGGAAGACTGGCCATTATCCTTGCCAGACAGGCTTTTCCATCTTCACATCAGTTGCAAGACATTTAATAAAAACAGGCTGTGTTAATTCATGATCCTTTTATGGACTGCTCCACAGGGCCTCGACTGGGTAAGCCTGCAAGACACAGCCGTGCATGGCAAATGGCTAGGCAGATGGTTTCAGTTTAGATACTGGCTGTCAATGGTTTGGTGCGAACAGCTCTTGCAAACCAGCATGAAGCGAACAGATTGCATGGTGGCTGGGAGAAGCATATGTAATTGGAAACAGTAGCCACTTACAATAAGGGCACATTTTCAATCTTTATCAGAGTGGCTCCAGTTTAGAAAAAGAGAATTGATTAACCAAATGTGTTCCTGGTTGTGATGAATCCAATATTAAGTTTGGGTAAGGTCTCTGGAGGGTTTTGGGCATGGCTGGTCTGCTGCATTAATCAAACATGTCTAGGTCTCAGAACTAACCCTGTCCCCTAGGGACAGGGAGGCACAAGGAGAAATGGAGGATATGCTCATAACAGCCCTACCTAGAAGCTGGAAGTTGCAATGGCTGGATTTATGGCAACAGAGAAGGTCAAGTTGGGTTAGAGAAACTATGTACATGAGTGTGAAAGGAAAGGGAGAGACCCGCTTGAGTTCTTTGGTAGAAAGAAAGCACAAGTACCTGGTTTTGGGAGACCCTCGCAGAGAGAGGATGTGAGAAAGTCTGCAGAAGATAGCATGGCCAGGGCTCCAGAAAAGACTGGATCTTGAGGGCCATTTCCAGAATGACAGAAAGTAGTCCCTGAGACAGAGACAGGGAGAATAGACCAAGAAAACAAGGACTAGACCACAGCCTCAGAGCCAACTGTGTAGAAAATGTGGCTCCAATATTTATAAATTTTCACTGAGTAATTTTCAGGTCCTAGGTCCTGAGATCTATTGGTGATGCAGGGATAAACAAGGCATGTGTAGTGACTTCTCTGACCATTAAATGCTCCTGCCACTCAGTGTGCCATTGGGTTGCTGTTTTTAGCATCTGTAAGTTTTAATTTCTCATATATTGGATGGATAATGCTCTCATTAACTCCTATACTACGTTATACATACCATGACATCAGGAATCATTTATGGCTTTTTTGTTTTTTGTTTTTGTTTTCCTCCCAGGGAATAAACACTCAAGAATAACTAATTAATGCTTGAATGAGTGATAAAGAAAATGATCTTTCTTTTTCTAGGTGCTCAAAACCCAGAAGACACAGTAATAATGCCAAGAAGGAAGGAAGTATCAGGCTCAATGCTCAAGATTGACCATGGGAATTTAAGGAAATCCTCCTGAAGGAAGTGACCCTCAAAGTTGGCCCAGCAAAGGTCGTCAGAGAGGCTGGGGACATTTGATATAACTCCTGTGATGGGCGGAGAGTGCTCAAATGTTCGCTTCCTCATGCTCTCCGCTTCCAGGGAGTTGTGAGCAGAACAGAGCTGATGTTGGGCTCCTCTGGCCTAGCCATGGAGGGCACGAGGTGGAGGGTTGGGGTCCTGGGAAGGCCTGCACAGGTCAGAGCACCAGGACCCTGGGGACAGCAGAGTCTTTCCTGAGGGAAATAGCATCCCTCTCTCACAAGGGCTGGAGAAGTGGCAGAGCCTGACATCTGCTGCCTGATGACCAGGCTGTAGGACCCTCTGACCTACCAGGCCTGACTGTTCTGGCTTCTTTCATTAGCCTGTCCCAGACCTGGCACTGTCTTTGCTGTGTGTCAGGTGCCCTTGTCAGAGAGGTCTGGACTGTGAGGGCAGCCTCCACATAGCCTGGCTTTCTCTGATACCACACTGCTATCTCTGAGTCACTCTCCTTTACTGATAACTCTCATACCATACAAATGGCCTGTGTGAAGGAGTGATTCTTCTTCAGTCCCATTCTAGAGCCCAGCATAGTCAGTTCTTTTGGCAAAGCATGGGCTGCTGACTTGACAAAGACACTGAAGAGTTGTGAGCCACATGTACACCCTGGATGGAACCAATGGAAGCTTGATTCCACCAAACTGAATACTCTCACATCACAATTGAGAAGAGTGAGGCCCAGAGAGAGGGAAGGACAAACTTGAGGTTCCTCATAAAGTTACCAGCAGCAAGATGAGAGCCAGCAGTGTTGAAGACTCTTGAGGTACTAAGTCAGCAAAAGAAATGGACAATGAAAGAAATACACTACTATTTGAAACCACCCTGCCAAAGGAGGAAACAGTCAGATGGAGCCTTTGGATAAGGCTTTGTTATTAAACCATTCCCCATACTAACACTCTTGGAGACCTAGATGTATGACTTTGGGCAAGTTGCTGTTCCTCTCTGAATCCGAAAAAAAAAATCATATTTTTTTCATTGTCCTTGGCCTTAAGAAGCTCACAGTTGGCTAGAAAGAGGTGTCTCAAACAACCCATGATATAAGTATTCTAGAAATATGTGTGAGGTGCATAGCTAGTTCATGTTTTGAGAGTTTCTGGGAGTACCTGGGAAGGTTCTCAGAGGAAGTGGCACATTAGCAGTGATGACAGACAGCCACTGAAGGCAGGAGACACAATGTGTATCCAAAGGCATGTTGTGGCAACCCCCCACCTTGTGATCGGACTATTTAGTGCAAAGAAGTGGTCGGGTCTGGGATGTGGGGCTTAAGCAGTACTCAGAGGCCAGATTGTGACATTCTGAATTGAAAACAAGCACTGGGCTGGTGATGTAGCTCAATAGTAGAGTGTTTGCCTAACCAGTGTGAGGCTCCATGTTCCATCCAAAATACCACACAAAAAAAGAAAGAAAACAAGCACCATGGTTCATCATGTTCAATAACAACATAATCAAGTCAACACCAATGAAATATGCATTTCTGAAACTCACTGTGAAACCTAAACTTAGTGATTCATCTTCAACACAATGGCTTACATCTGATTAAATCTATAGTTGTCCATTTGAATCATGGAACTTTCATAGTTGGAGTCTAATAATTTCAAGAAAGCTACAAGTATAAGGAATTTGTTGCAAATTTTATGTTTACATATATTTCAGTGGCACTAACTTGAGCTTTATAAAAGCTCATCTGGAGGCTGCTACAGAGGAAAGAACATTGGGGACTAGGCTGGAGTGGAGAAGGCCAGCCAAGAGGATGCTCCAATTGTCCAGGTGAGAAATAGTCTCACCCAAACAGAGTACATGGCTTTGAAATGTATCTGGAGGTGACTTTAGTTTCTAAGCTTTCTTATTTAACTTGGACAACTAAAATCACTTCTGTAAACCTCAGGTTTCTCTTCTATAAGATGAAGATAGTAATAAATGGGACTGAATCATTGGATGACAGTGAAGATCAATAGTAATACACAAAGGGCTTAACACTGAATATGTCCAAAGTGTGTGCTCAATAATAATTAAAAGAATAATTCACAACAAATGACACCACTGACAAAACATAAAGATGGAACCAAAAGAAAGGTAAATGAGAGTCTTACATGAATTGATGAATCCTTTTAGTATGGAGGAGGAACTTTGAAGGGAAATGTTCAGGATTGGAGATTCTAAGAGTCACAATGTGCAGCCTCTGAAGCTTTCAAGTTGTCCCCTACCAGGGCTCCTTGAGGGTGCTCAGCCTGCCAATGGGGATAAGGGGGAGACTCAAGGCCACAACCAGATGTAAATGATGCCTTTCCACTTGGAACTGGCTTCTTTTTAGAGTACTATCCATTGACTGCTGGAAGGCTGAACACTGAGCATGCTGGGCATTTGGCTTCTATTGAAATAGGTTCCTAACGTGAGCACTGCACATTGCGCTGACCTCCACAAAGTAAGAAGGTTCTAAGTAGTTATCTCTATAAGTCGTCAAATGTCCTATGCTGGGGCTTGATATTTCCTATTCAGTATCCATCTCTGTTCCCCCTCTGTCCTATAGCAGGCAGTAAAGTCTATTAGAAATACAAATGATTAATATAGAGATTCCTTTTATAATCACTTTCACATTTAGGGGAAGAGAGAATTCAAGTGTAGTATTTTAATCAGCTTCCCACTACTATAACAAATACTTGAGATAATCAGCTTATAAAGAGAAAGGCGCTATTTGTCCCACAATTTTGGAGGTTTCAATCCATGTCTGGCCCCATTACTTTTGGGCCTGCAGTAAGTCCCCACACCATGGTGGGGAACATGTAGAAGAGCAAAACCACTTACCTCATGGCTGGGAAGCAAAAGAGAGGAAGAGGAAGGAATCAGAATCTCACCAACCCCTTCAAGAATGTGCGCCCAATGGCCTGAAGTCCTCCCATTAGGCCCCACCCACCTCTTAAAGTTTCCACCACTTCCCAATAGCATCCACCTGAGAACCAAGCCTGTAACAGGTAGGCCCTTAGGGGACTTTCCAGATTCAAAGGATAGCACATTGTTTTTATTGTTAAACAGATTCTATGGTTTTATCATATTCCATCTTTATTATACATTCTATTTCTTATAACTTCATTAGATTTGGGATAAAGTCCCAGTCTCCTAGCTTAAAAGAGGAGGAAATGTCAATCATTTGACATTCACTATTCCTTTGTATGAGATCATCACTGCATCTGGTCAACTTAAAGATAGTTTCCAGAGAAACTAATTTGGAAATTAGAGATACTTGGATTTAATTAATTCATTCAGATGTTGAACAACAATTTACTGGTGTTACTTTTTTTCATACTCTGTATCAGAGATAAAATAATCAGCTAAACTCAGAGCCAGAGAAGGAAGACAAATCAAATTTCAATAATAACAATGCAACTGCATTTAATTTTGCAAGTGGGATAAATGGAAGTACATGTAGTGTGAAGCTTTATTAGGGAAACTGAATCTTATGTGAGGAGGTTGAATCACAGTCCTGCGAGTTTCTAATCATGTGATCTTTTCAAGGAACTAATACTTCTTTGGGGGCTGGGATTTAGCTCAGTTGGTAGAGTGCTGCGCTGCAGTCACTGAGGTCCTGAGTTCAATTCCCAGCACCGCAAAAATGGGAGAAGGGCCTGGCAATCCACTCCCAAGGCAATCCCAAAACCGTCAGCCATTGAAAACCTATGAGGGTCGCTATGAGTCAGATACCGACTCAATGGCACCTAACAATACTTCTTTGAGCCTCTATTTACTCATCTGTAACCCAGGGTTCTGTCTTTCAAGAGTATGTGAAGATTGTAGGAGGCAGAGTGTGGCAGCACAAGAATAGCATGTGAAAAGTACTCATTCAATAATCTCTTCTTCTTGTCCTTCCTTCCTTGAGGTTACTCCAAGTAAAAAACAAATTCCTTTTCAAAATTATTTCTTTGGAAATTATAGTGGTGGAAATTTGTCTGTACTTTTGGAATGACTACATCATTGCAAATGTAGTTTTTCTCTTTTTTAAATCACTGTAGGCACAGGCTTTAGGAATTCCAAAGGAAGGCAGGGTAGAATTCTGCATCATCGAGCAGAGCCTGACCACCATGGCAAAGGTGGGTCACAGCACTCAGAGGCCCATGTATCTCTAAGACTGTCTAGTTGTGCTCTGGATGCATGTCCTATGCACATTGGGCATGAAGTGGGAGTAGAATGGTGTTGCTGTTTCATGAAAGACCCTCTGGATGGTCATGTGTAACTCAGAGCACAGGGATGAGTCTTTCTATGGTCACACTGTACTGAAGTAGTGGATATAAAGCATCTCAGCCCAAACCAAACTGAAAAACAATACCCTTACGGGTAAGATAAAAAAAAAAAAAACATAGAAAAACAGAAAAGAGATATATTAAAACATGAGTGCAAAACATGATTTTCGTTTTTCTCTCCTTTTCCTTAATATTTTCTCAAACATTATAAATATTGCATATTACTTTTTAAATGTTGAGTTCAGGGAGAGTTATTTAAGACCCACAATTGTGAGCTTATAGATAGACAAGATGGAACATATCTCAAAAACATGGTATTGGCTCTAGCACACATAGCATACTCATTTTGCCAAAGCAAGAGTGACAATTCTGGGGGTATCATCCAGGTGTCAGCCCCTCTGGCTCTCTCCACTTGTCCTTCATCTCCTCTGGAAAGTCGTGGAAATATATCTCTTATCTCTTATTGCTGTTGCATCACCTTCATCTCTTTATTATTGAAGTATGAATTTTTCAAAATCAAATATCTTGTTAATTGTGTGTATGTAGGATAAGACAGCTACAAAACAATAAAATAACAATGACAACAGCATTAGAAGAAAGGAGAGAAGGAACCAGCATTTACTACTTTCTCTGTGCTAGCATATGAATTATCTCATTTTTTCTTTAACAAGTGAAGAGTGTATTTTTAATATTTATGATTTATAAAAATTAGAAACAAAATTCAGCTCAGAGACAAGGTTAGAGGGTATGAAAACTACCTCCTAAGATCTCTTAGCTAGATAGTGTGAAGCTGGACTTCAAACCTGGAGCCACGCTGTTGCTGGTGTGCCTTGAAATACCTGCAATGCATGAGCTGACAAAAGACACAATTTGGCATTTAAACAGAATTATTTCAAAACAACTGAATTATTAATAAATGCCCTGGCTATATCCTGCAGATCATACAAACAGAGCAAATAGTCCAATAGAAAGGATAGAAAAGTCAGAGGCTTTGGAGATCACTGCCAAAGTTGAGACTACATGGCTCATCCAAAAGGGGCATCTGTAAAAACAAACCCACAGTTGTTTTCTTTCTTTTTTTTTTTTTAATTAGAAATTTTTAATGTACATCATAATGTGATTCATTTTGACATGCTTTTCGTTGTGACAATTTTCATATATGCAATTTGATAAGCATTATTCATATAGGTTACCCCTTACCCTCCTCTATGTTTCCCCCCTCCCCCCTTCCTATCTAAGTTGTTTTCTTCTTTGAAAGAAGAACATCAAGATCTGACAGAGCAGAACATAGAAATCCTAACTAAATGTTAGTGGAACAAATTTTCCTAAGCATACTTAACAGAGCACTTCAAAGTTCCTAAGAGGAGAAATCAGAGTTCCATTGACTCTTGATCACTTGTTCTAGAGATTTATATTTAAATTAATAGTATAGTAGCCTGCATCAGTTCCAAGTCCCAAGTGAGAATTCAGTGATCCCCAGATGATACTTCCATTGTCTTCAGAAAATCTGGGTACAAATATGCATGCAAAGGAGAACAGGGAGCTTCACTCCAAGTCAATAACTTCCTTTATGCAATAGCAGCCTCACCAGGCTTTTTTGCCTGTGTATGTCTCATATTAGCAGAAGAACCAGGTTTTCCAACTGAGTTTCTTCCCAAGCCACCCAGAATAAACCCAGAGCATGGGGACTCTCTAGTGTTATTTGACAACTTTCATTCTGAGGTCAGCTCCAAGTCTTGAACTAAACCACTAAATCTTTCTGTTTAGTTCATTAAACCACAAAATCTATCTTTGATTAACTAATGCATTGCATGTGTTGCATAGCACAACATCATGGCAAGCTATATTAATTGAATTATTTGGAAATTGTTTAGTATCTTAGAAAGTTTCTAATTCTTTAGAAGCATAGTATATTCCAATTAAGTAAGTGGGCACATTCCAGGTAGTTTTGGAAAGTAAATGTAATTTTTTAAATCTTTATTTCTTTAGAAAAAAATAAAATAGTAAATATCCAGAGCTAGTTAATCAAAATTGTCATAGGGAAGTCAGGTTATATCAGTTTACTTACTTATCTACTTAATTCAGGGAAAGTTTTAAGAACAATATAATTTTGATTCAAATTTCTGCTCCTTCTCTATCTTTAGCTCATTTAGTATTCATTGAGCTTCTACCATGTGTGAAACATGGTGCTAAGCATAAAGTATTCTAGGCAAGATTCAAATATTTACCCTGCATTAATATGCTTATGACACAGTGAGGAAGCTAATACACAACAAGCTATTTGAGATTATAATAGAAAAAAAAATGGTCATCTCCTAATTATTCTTCAAAATAACTCAGCTGCCACCATCTCCAGGCAGTTTTCTTGGATCTGAAGAATGAATAACACATCCCTAATTGTCCTTATTTGTGCACTGACTTGCAATTTGTGGTAACATCCATCTCCCTAGAAAGCAAGCACCTCTGCTCAGCAAGGGCTTTTGATTTTCATTTTTGTTTGCAACAAGGGACTCCAGGTACAAAGAGGAAAAGAATAAATCTCCCTTAAATGTTGCAAAGAAAATGAATGTGTGCCATGTCAAAAAACAAAAGAGAGAGAGAGAGAGAGAGAGAGAGAGAGAGAGAGAAAGAAAGGAAAAAAGAGAAAGAAAAAAGTAGCAAGAAAATTGATTAAGTGTACTACATTGTAGGGATAAAGTAGAGGAAGAAAAAGTATAGAGGCTGATAAACATTGGAGCAAAAATATAAGGAAATGTAGAATGTAGACATGAAGGGCTTACTTTTATGATACTGGCATTGAGAGAGAGAAAAACAGTAAACATTTTGACAAACTTAGATTAAGCAAAAGGGAGATGGGAAAATTGAGGGAAAAAGGGAAGATACATTTAAGTTCATCAGAATGACTGCTTCAAAATATCTTATGACATTCTTGTCACCACCAAAATTCTTTGAGGGGGCCCTAGTCTTCCATTTCTGTATCTACCACTGAGTACAATGTCTGCTTCCTCATTAAAACAGATTATCATAAAATTTTAGTCTATTGAGCACTAAGAAGAGCTCTAAATTCTTTCAGAAAAAGGAAAAGAAATGTTTTTGTACAAAGAATCAAAAATGCTGGGTGCGGTGGCACACACTTGTAATCTCAGCTATTCTGGAGGCTGAGGCAGAAGGATCATGAGTTCAAGGCCAGAGCAGCCTGCACAACTTTGCAAGACTCTGTCTCAAAATAAGAAAAAAGATGGGAAGAGGACTGGGGGTGAGGCTCAGTGATAGAGCAATTGCCTAACCTGTGTAAGACCATGGTTTCAACATACAGGTACTGAAAAAAGGAAAGAAAGAAGAGAGAAAAGAAAAGAAAAAAGAGAAGAGAAGAGAAGAGAAGAGAAGAGAAGAGAGGAGAGGAGAGGAGAGGAGAGGAGAGGAGAGGAGAAGAGAAGAGAAGAGTAGGAAGGGGAAAAAAGAGAAATAAAAAAGAAAAAAGGAAAAGAGGGAAAAATAATTAAAAACCAGGAAGCACTAGGCAATGTATTCAACATTGATTTTGAACTGAAAATATTATATCCAGTTAAACCATCCATTAAGGTAGTAAAGGAAGACTCTTTGACTTAGAAGTTCTCAGAAAGTTACTAATTACATGCTCTCATTTAGGAAGCTATTTGAGAAGCAGGGAGAAAACCAAGAATGAAGTGGAATCCAGAGAACATATGGATTCAGCACAAGATACAGACAAGGAAGAGGCCCCAAGACAATGTGAAGAAAGATCCCCAAGTATCAAATAGACAGGAAATCTAAAGAACAAGCTGTCTATACAGAAGGTGAATTAGGAGGCTCTAGAGTATTTCCTCAAGATGAAATCAGTAATTACCTACTATGCTTCAATGTATGAAGGGGAGAGTTTCTATAACTTGGAAAGAATTTGGGGATAAATTAGTGGTATGTACTATAAAAACTAAAGAAAAATCTTTTGGAAAACCAAGCACTATGGAGGAAAGGAAATACAGTGCCTGATAAACTGTGACTAGCACTTACATAATCATAATACAAATATTGAAAGCTGATTGAACCACAATTAAAATATAGCTATCTTATGCCAACATGGGAACAAAGTGTGCCTGGGTTAACTGGGGATAGAGCGTGAAAGAAAACTAAATCCTCATTTCCCATAATGGGGAGTTAACTCATAATACACTAAAATAAGAAGTATTATAGTGTGGTACTTGGGGGACATGGAGACAATTATGAAAAGGATAACCTAAAACAATTGAAGGTTACTTGCCTTGTGTAATTAGTTGTCTTTAAGCTGTGCATGTGAATAACATTCATAAAAATAAAAACTAAATTTAGAAAATGAATTTATCAAGTTGTGGAGAAAGTAAAACATTGACTTTCTTCTACTCTTGATTCTCAAGGATTATGTTAGTTTCTAAATATTGGCATTCACCAACAATCTTACCTCTTTCTATGAGGACTTAAGATAGTCCCTGGGACAATTTAACAATGCTTTATTTGCATGCTAGAGGCTTATAAACCCTAGCTTTTGTGATTAAAATTGCTTAGGAAGGCTAAGCCTGACAGTCATGTTGTCTGTTTGCCTTAGTGAATTAAGTTACAAACGCAGAGCAAAGCTCAGCCTCTCCATTCTGTATTCATGTTTACTCAGGCAGGTGCCATTTTGTGGCAAAGGAGATAAGATCTGTTCCCAGGCCTGTAAGGGGTGAGAGTGTATTATTTGAACATGTGGGAAAATTATTTAAATAAGAAATGCACATGATTATCAACACCTCTATCAGTCAATTTAAACAGGAACCAAATAAATGCCACCCTGCCATCATGTTCTTTGCAGCTTATTCCTGAAGTGTCCACAAAAGACAGGGAGGGAAGATGTTGACAATAGTTGAGAATTTACCCAGGCGACTAAAAAAAAAAAAAACCAAAAACTGCAAATCTCATTTATAGGATGTCAATAAGATTTAAAGCACTATAATCTTATTGAGAAGGGCCTGGCAATCCACTCCCAACGCAATCCCAAAACAGTCAGCCATTGAAAACCCTATGAGGGTCGCTATGAGTCGGATACCAACTCGAGGGCACCTAACAACAACAATCTTATTGAAGCTTTAGACCTACCTTATCAGGTATTTATTAGTATCCCTAATTTACAGAGAAGACAGAGTTTAAGCAACTTAAATGAAAAAATGGGAAATCAAATTTATTTCTATTTCACTTAAATTCCAGCATCTTAACATGTGCATTACTTAGGTGAGAGCTTATGAATCTTGTTAACACAGGGATACTATTTATGTCTGTTAGTATGTATATATATGTGTGTGTGTGTGTGCACGCATGTGTGTGTCTGTGTGTGTGTTTATATATACATACATACACAAACTGTTGTGAAAAATATAATACAAGAATATTCAGGATATTCTGTTTTTATCTCTCACCCATTGGTCCTTTTGCAATTCCTAAGGTAAATGAACGCACCAAAGATAAAGCCAAATTTGTGTGCTCTCTTTGTAACTAGACAGATTTGGCCCTAAATATCTACATAGTCCCCAGGTGGGCTCAGATGAGAGGGATGGGAAAAGCCTATTGCCTGGCTAAAGACAAAGGGGATTGTGTGTTGTCTGGCCAGTTTTGTAACCAATGTTATGCTGGAGTAGTTCGTACTGGCTAGGTAAGAGTAAGTGGCTAAATTTTCAAGAATTTTGCCAGCGAGCTGATGTCAAGTTGGTAGCTTGAAATGTGTCATCACAGGAGTATTTCTACCACAGAATTCAACAAGTACTCCAAATCAGAACTTCTCATTTCCTTTCTTTTCTTTTTTCTTTCCTTTTGTGATTATTGTGAGCCTTTCTTTATCAGCCCATCACTGCTTACAATGGTCCCTTAGTGCTCTGAATCTAACTACTCCTTTTTTTCCCTGACATTTTCATACATATCTATAATGTGCTTTGATCATATTCACTGTGCATTACCCTCTCTTGTCACTCCCTGGTCCCCTTTAACTTCCCAAATAGTCTTTCTTCTACTATCAAGCCTTTAAAAAAATCTAGATTCAGATATGAAAGAAAATATATAATATTTGTCTTTCTGTTTCCAGCTTATTTTGGTTAACATGATGATCTCCAGCTCTAATAATTTTCATGCACATAATATGATTTCTTTCTTCTTTATGGGCTAGTAAAACTCCATTGTGTATATACATTGTTGTTGTTGTTAGGTGCTGTTGAGTTGGTATCCGACTCATAGTGACCCTCATAGGGTTTTCAATGGCTGACTGTTTCGGGATTGCCTTGGGAGTGGATTTCCAGGTCCTTCTCCCATTTTTGCGGAGCTGGGAATTGAACTCGGGACCTCAGAGACTGCAGCCCAGTGCTCTACCAACTGAGCCAAATCCCAGCCCGTATATGCACTACATTTCCTTTATTCATTCATCAGTTGAAGGGCACTGAGGGCTAATTCCATAATTTGGCTATTAGGACTAGGGCTACAAAATCGTTGGTGGCAAGTGCCTCTCTGGTAAACTAACTTTGATTCTTTGGGGTCTATACTCAAGAAGCCTATAGCTAGATCATATTGTTGTTCTACTTTTAGGGTTTTTTATTTTGTTTTGTTTTGTTTTGTTTTTAAGGAACCTCCATACTGATTTCCATAGTGGCTGTAGAAATTTACATTCCCACCAACAATGTGTAAGGCTTCCTTTCTCTCTGAAATCCTCACCAGCCTTTGCTGTTGTTTGCTTTCTTGATGGTAGCCATTCTGACTGGGGTGAGATGGAATTTCACTATAGCTTTGATTGGCACTTCCCTGATGGCCAAAGATGTCTAACCAGTCATATACAAAGGAAGCTTCTCACTATAAGTGCAAAACAGCTCTCCCCAAAGCCTAGGGTCAAGCTGATCTAGGGCTTATGGCCCAGACCTTCTTAGGGCAGGTCAACAAGAGCTTCTGATCTTTTCTAATCTTGTTAAAGTAGGTTAGAGAGGAACAGGCAGTAAAAGAGAGAATGATAGTTAAGATTGACCAAAACAGATGGCTGGGCCACTTCCCAGAGTAACAGTCTCTCTTAGCCTCCTTTTGCCACCCACTTCTGGCTTCAGAATTTAACCCTTTTGTTCCTTCGCAGAGAAAGTTCTACTCTCAAGCACTGTG
The DNA here is from genome assembly GCA_007922755.1 of Pedetes capensis. NCBI lineage: Eukaryota > Metazoa > Chordata > Mammalia > Rodentia > Pedetidae > Pedetes > Pedetes capensis. The sequence continues at coordinate 73,791 of VMDO01006074.1, read as the reverse complement.
ACACAAATACTTTGAACTTTATCTACTTTAGTATTATAGTTTGAATATAAAATGTACTCCATAGGCTCATGTGTTTGAAGGCTTGGTCCCTAGCTGGTGGCACTGTTTAAGGAGGTTGAGGAAACTTTGGGAGGTGGGATCTAGTTAGCAGAAGTAGGTCAATGGGGGCAGGTCCTTGGGAGTGTATAACTACTTACTCCTTCCTGTCTCACTGTCTCTACTTCCTGTCCACTGAGTATGAATAGCTGTCCTCCATCATACACTCCCACCACAATAATGTTCTGCTCAACCACATGGGGTCAAGCAACTATGGATAAAGCCCTCTGCAACCATGAGCCAAAATAAATCTTTCCTCTCTCAAGTTGTTTCTGTCAGGAATTTCATCAGGGTGAAGTAAAAGTAACTAATATAAACAGGGACTCCAGAGCTACAGCAATTCAGTATACAATTGAAAACAAATCATGTCACTTATTTAATCCACAGTTTTGTTTTCTATAAAATAGAGCTTTTAACACCACACTTCTAAGGATGCTGTGAAGAACAAGTGTCAACCAAAACAAACAAAAAATTGTTATTGTTGGCATTATTGTCAACAGTACAATTATGGATTTGCATACTTCTATCAGGACAGTATTTAGAGAGCTGAAAGAATCTAACTGACATTATGCCCCCTATCTCAGAGACTAAGACGGCTTATTTGGAGAATCTTATAATTAACAGCAACAACAACATAATTAACAACAGGCTCAGGAAAACATAGCCCATATGCCAGTGATAAAATTAGCTCTCTTTTCCATATGTGACAATACAAAAAGGTTATTCTGTACTCAAATCTAGGTTTGTGATTCAGTTCACACTAGGTAAGATGTCCCTAAAGGATACACATGAGTCATAAGGACCTTATTTACCAGTCCATCCATCCCTTTTGCCTAACCAATCTTTAATAGCTGATTGATAACCTGAGACCTTTGACTCATTGATCCATTTATGTCCCTACAGTACATCATGGGTTTACAGGCACATTGTCCTCACAGAGGCTTCAGACAGAGCTCTTCCCATCAGGTAACAAAGGAATGAGGAGTTGTGAGTAGAAGTCTCAAAGTTACTTTGCTTGTAAACTAATGGATACTGTCTATATATTCCCAAACACTTTTGGTAGATAGTGATAGGCCCATGAGATAGCTGGGGATGAGAACAGCTAAAGATCAGTCTAACAATCCCCATAAGACCTCTTTCTCCAAGTCAATATGAATACATACACAGGAGACAGCAGCACAGCATGCTGGCTGCACAGAGGTGGCTTTATAAGTACTCAGTTCCTTCAGTCTCATGAGGAATCTGTACATGGACCAGGAGGCACTCATTCAAACAGAAAAAGGAAACATTGCTTGGTTTAAAGTCAGGAAAGGTATGAGTCAGGGCTGTATCCTTTCACTATACCTCTTCAATCTCTACACTGAGCAAATAATCCAAGAAGTTGGACTTTATGAAGAATAATGTGGCATCTTGATTGGAGGAAGATTGATTATCAACCTGTGTTATGTGAATGACATAACTTTGCTTGTTGAAAGTAAAGAGATTTGAAACACTGAAGATCAAAGAACACTTACTGAACATAAACCTTACATGTAGATTGCACCTCTATATCAAGAAAACAAAAGTCCTTCCAACTGAGTCAGTAAGCAACTTCATGATAAGTGGAGAAAAGAGAGAGGTTGTTCATGATTTTTGTTTTATTTGGTTCTATAGTCAACACTCATAGATGCAAGAGTCAGGAAATCACAACATACTGCATTGGGAAAAGCTGTTGTAAAAGACTTCTTTAAAGTATTAAAAAGTAATGATGTCACATTGAGGACAAAGGTGCCCCTGATTCATGTCATTGTATTTTTTATTTTATTTTATTTTTTACTTTTTGAGACAGGGTCTCGCTAAGTTACACAGACTGCCTCTGGTCTCAAACTTGCGATCCTCCTGCCTCCACCTCCTGAACCACTGGGATTACAGGCATGCACCACCGTGCCTGGCTGTCATTGTATTTTCAGTCACAGCATATGGTTGTGAAAGCTGAACAATGAATAAGAGAGACAGGAGAAAAATTGATGCTTTCAAATTATGGTGCTGGAGATGAATATTGAATATACCTTAGACTTACAAAAGAACCAACAGATCTATCCTAGAAGAAGTGCAACCAGATTATTTCTTGGAACCAAAGATAGCTAGACTGCATCTTACATATTTTAGACATGTTGTCAGGAAGGCTCAATCTGTGGAAAAGGACATCACATTTGGGAGTGGGAAGAGCAAAAATGGAAGACTCTCTACTAGACGGATTGACACAGTGGCTGCAACAATGGGCTTAAGCATAAAAATGATCTTGTGCATGGCACAGTGTTGGAGAGTGTTTCATAAAGTTGCTATGAATCAGACCCAACTCAATGACACCTATCAACAACAAGCCCCTTAAATTACCAGAATGTCAACCCTTGAGTCTCTCTGCATAGAAATTCTTTAGTTACTACTTATGGAAGCCATCTCCAAGTAGCTAAAGAGCTATAGATTACAAGAATAAATAGAGTTTAGTAATGTTTACATCTTCAACAAATGAGTGGCAGCTCCAAGGAAGCAGTTATGGCTCTGCTAAAATAGACCTTTGACATAATTAAGAGTTTAGAAAATCAAGTTGTTGAGGGGTACATGCACACAGAAAGTTCAATATTCACATTTTTTTTGGTCACTCAGCACTGAACATATTTACAAACTTCTCCCACAAGGATCCAATCTTCATGGATGAAAAATTTACTTAGCAAGGGTTGTTGTTGTTGTTGTTATTGTTGTTGAGTGTCATAGAGTGGGTGTCCCACTCATAGTGACCATACATACAACGGGCAAAACACTATTGTCAGTGCTTCTGGGCTATTCATAGGGTTTTCAATGGTAGATTGATTTGAGGGAGTGGGTTGCCAAGTCCTTCTCCCATTAGGAAGTATGATTTGTTTTAATCAAGAGATTTCATCATCATCTATTAAACCTAGGAATGAACTACACATGACCTGTACTTTCCTATAGTAAGTCACTACCCCAGAAAGCTCTGTAATTCATTATAAATGTCATTGCTTCTTTCATTTGTATCACAAATGGCTTGATGATTCTGTTGACAATAATGCCTGTTACATAAGTGTACTTGTGAGAGCGTGTGTGTGTGTGCACCCGTGTGTGTGTGTGTGTGTGTGTGTGTGTGTGTGTATATAAAGTAGTGGATAAATGTGTCTTTTCACTTACTGCCTGGGAAAATTTTGCCTCTATCTATGCTTTGAAAAAGTGTACTTCCTCTTATTTAGATAATGACAGTAAGATTACAACCTGTTTCCTCTTTTGCCTTGACTAATAAAAGACTTTGTTCAATATGTTTCTCACCTGAAAAAAATTGTGAATAGAATTCATTTTCCCCATTTCTCTGAAAAGTGTGGGATAACCATATCCTACTGGAAAACTGGCAGAAATTGAATGAGTAAATAAATCTTAAAAATCCATACACAAAGTGTCTAATTTAATGTTTAAAAAGGTTTGGTTTAATAAGGAGTGGTTTTACATGACCATTGCCTATTATGGTTGCCTAAAGGAATAGAAAGGGCTGGGGCTTAGCTTAGTTGGTAGAGTGTTGCTCCAGACTCTGTGAGGACCTAGCTTCTATCCCTAGCACTGCAAAAACAGGAGAAGGATGTGGCAACCCACACCAGAAACAATTCTGAAACAATCAGCCATTGAAAACCCTATGAGGGTCACTATTAGTCAGACTCAACCTGACGGCACCTAACAACAACAAAAGGAATATAAACTATTATGCAGTTCAAATTTATTATACATTGGTTTTCCAGATAGTAAGACAGGAATGTATCCATACTGTTCTTAGTGCACAAAAATATTGTGGAATTCAATAAATTTGTGTTTGGACTCTCAGATGGCAGTTATAATTTCCATTGTGCATTTTGCTTTCATAGGGTAAAAATAACCCTGAATCCTGAAAAAAACACATATTTTTTATGATGGGTAAAAAGCATATCAAATATACAATAAATTTGCACCTCATAGTGTTTGTTGTCAACATAGAATTTTGCAAGGGTGGGTATGAATTTTACAGTAGCTTTATGAAAGAAGATGGGTGTCACTTCTGTCAAACAAACCAACTTGTGTACTAAAGCATTCTTTGTTTGATAAACCTTTTGTCACCAATACATCTTGATTAAATTATCATGCAAAACATGGACTTGGCAGCGTCGATGCCAATATTGATATTGACCTCACCTTGGTCACCCAACACATTGAACCTTTTCTCTTTTATTTGACTTGCTACTTTTGTTCATAAATGTGGTCCTCTACATATTTACTTTCTTACTCTCCAGAACCTCATACCCACAGATATTGAAAATAATCAGGCTATCACATTTCCTCAATATCCATCCAGCTATGACTAGCTTTCTTATTTATAAGAGATGGTATTCATGTGAACAGTTCAAATCCATTACTGACAAATAATGATCATGCAAAAATTAATTTTCAAAATCACTTCCTGTGGCTTAAATGAGGGCTTCTAAAACTAACAGTTTAATTTGATGAGTAATATTGATCAGATAATTCACACATATACATATACACTCAAGATACATTTGTGGATCTTTTCCTCATTAGGTTGACCAGTGAAATAACAACAGTCATCAAAATTGCATCAATTAATAAGTTATACAATGTACAGTCTTTTTGCATAGATTATTTGACTTAATTTCAAATAATTAAAATCAGTATATATGAATGTTGTGCTTATAAACTTAGAGTATTTATGGGTCAAGGTGAATACCTACCCACTAAGACCCTTAATGGGGCTAAGGTTCAGCTCAGTTGGCAGAGTGCAGCTTTGTACTCTCTGAGGTCCTGGGTTCGATCCTGTGCACCCCCAACATGGGAGAAGGATGTGGCAAGCCACTCCTAAAGCAATTCCAAAACAATCAGCCATTGAAAACTCTATGAATAGAAGAGAAGTGCTGACATAGCACTGGGCCAGGGGAATGTTTCTTTCTGTTGTACTCAGGGTCTCTATGAGTTGGACTCAACTAGACTGCACCTAACAAAAACAAGAGATTCAATTGTATTTTCCCCAATATAATTTCAAGATCTAATTAGCCAGAGTATTAAATGCCAATTGCTATCAATGAGACTGGACAAAATTTATAAACCATGAAGAACCAGATGTTATTTTATGGGATGCCATGAAGTAGAATGGTAGTGAAATGGAGAGGTTCTTACTAGTTCTTGTCTTATCACTAGGGTGACAGATATGAGACACTGACAAAACAAAAACCAATTCCAGAACAGTGTTTTGCCCAATGTAAGGATAAAGGGATGAACTGATCCTAAATGACCTTGAAGCTAGAAACCCCCAGACAGTATTCTCAAGTCTATAAACTGAGCAAGTTATATCTACAATGCTATTGTGAAGATATGAGAATGCATGCAAAGTGTGTGGTTCCATGGTTTGCATACACAAGTTTAATAAACATCATTCTCCCTTCCTAATTTAAGGGTAAACAAGTCTTGATGCTTTTCTCAGCCTTGAAGGAGACAAAAGGGATCTTTTCACAAATGATCTCAGTACAAAAGGCTGTGGGGCTGTGAGACTGAGAATTTGGGCTCTGGTCCCAGACACTAACCTCTGTGAGAATTTGTATTTCTCTGTATTTCCTCCCTTTGTGTTTGTTTTGCCATCCATAATGTTTAACACTGATCATTTCACTTGTCTGTGTAGTTTGGTCACTCTGGGCCATTCTGGATTTCTGAGAATCTTCTCCAGTAAAAAGTGTTATTGAAGGGTCTATTGTGCTGTCATCTTGGTCCTGTTGGAGCTCCTTAAAAGGATTCTTTGTAGAAGAAAAGATTACTAATCAAACCTTTTTATCCCTCAGAATATTCTTTAGGAGATCTATGATGGAAATGTGCAAGGCTTGGGAGGAGGACAGCAGAATCAAGAGACCCAAGTCAATTATCTGTTGTGCATTTTTCATCCCTTATTCTCTTCTTGGTATACTCCTTCTGCACCTTGTCCATATGAGAAATTCCTTTGTGATTAAATTCCACATGATATCATAAAGAAAAAAGAAGTTCCTTCTTATTCCTCCCAGACTGTGATTGATATTCCTTTTTCATTCACACTTCCTGTGTCCAGTTCTTAATGGCATATATATATGCTGGGATTTCGCTCAGTTGGTAGAGCACTGCGCTGTAGTCTCTGAGGTCCTGAGTTCAATTCCTAGCACCGCAAAAATGGGAGCAGGACCTGCCAACCCACTCCCAAGGCAATCCTGAAACAGTCAGCCATTGAAAACCCTATGAGGGTCACTATGAGTTGGATACTGACTCGATGGCACCTAACAACAACTATATATATATATATATTATATATATATATATATATATATATATATATATATATATACACATGTATGTATGTATATGTATATGTATATGTATATATGTATATATATGTATATATATGTATATATATGTATATATATATATATACACATATATATATATATTATATATATGAAACACTCCCCAACACTGTGCCATGCCCAGCACTATTGTCAGTGCTTCTCTGCGATTAGTAGGGTTTTCAGTGGCTGATTGTTTGGAGAGTGGGTTGCCAGGTCCTTCTCCCTAGCCTACAGCACCTGCTATTCCCAGGCAGTCTCCCATCCAAGGACTAACCAGGCCAACTCTGCTTAGCTTCTGAAATAAGGGGGGATCAGATGCCAGGGTGCTATGGCTGCAGACAGACAGACAGAAAGACACACACACACACACACACACACCTGTGCATGTGTGTAAAATAAATGAGTGTATATTAGGTATCATTTTGAAGAGAATAAAAATGACAGTGATTTAATGCAATGAATTTTTTGATATTGCTCATGTAACTCTCCAGTTGGTTTGGGGTAGGTAATCTTCCCCACAGTGAAAGAGAGTCAAGTTTCCTTTCATTTATGGCTCTGACATTTCTTAGGGCTTTAGAGTCTTCTATTAAATTCTCTGATTTGGAAAACCAGTTAGCAAAGAGAAAGAAACTCAAGAATATCATTGGAAAATTTAGGAAGTGAGCTTGGAAATGGTCCCTTTTGTCTCCTTCAAGGCTGAGAAAAGCATCAAGGCTGATTCACCCTTAAATTAGGAAGGGACAATGATGTTTATTAAACTTGTATATGCAAACCATGGTACCAAACACTTTTTCAATGTTTCTTTGACCCAGAGCTGTGCATGTGCTCACAACCTTATTGCAAAGGAGAGTGGGAAATGTAGTCTTTCTGTGTACCCCAGGAGAAGAAACAGGACTGGAGACCACACAGGCAGTCCTGACACAAATTATATGCACACACTACTGTAATTTTCTGTTTATGTATTTATTTTCTGTTCTAGAATAGCAACTCCTTGAGATGAAAAAGAGTGACTTATCTATGGTTGTGTCTCTATCAGCAAACGCAGGGTGGGTGCTGTGAGGCATGTTTGCTGAGCTGAAAGCTATTCTAGGAGCCCATTTCCTTAAATATCATCTACTCAGTGAATTGGGCATAATTACCATTTCCCAACATAGCAATCATATCCTACTATTTGCATATAATTTACAGATAGCTGGCATCTCCTCCATAAAGAGATAAGGCAAGTCAATTCAACAAACACTTATAGTGCATTTACTATGAGCTGAGCACTCTGGTATTAGCTATGAGAAAACACTGAATTATTGCTAATATTTCAGTCCTCAAGTGCTATAGAAAACCACAGGAAAAGCAGATTAACTACTGTACCCATACTATAGCTGATGAGGCAACACATGTTTCGAAGGATGCACAGGAATTTGTCATGTAGAAAAAAAGAATTGAGGCATACTTCAAGTAAATGGAGCAAGACACACAAATCCCAGAGGAATAAAAGTAAGCACACAGTGCATTCAGCAATGTTAAATCCCTGAGCACAGACTTAACCAGAAGTACCGATGAAAGAAGAGCCTAGTCAGGAAGATAAAAACAGTTATACAAAAGGCCTTATGTATAAGCCCCAAATAATTTGGAATTTATCTTGTATAGTTATACACTGCATAATGCCATTTTGGTCAACAATTAACCACACATATATGGTGATGGTCTCATAAGGTTATAATTGTTATTCTTATTGTTAGGTGCCATCCAGTCAGATATGACTCACAGCAACTCTATATATAACAAAACAAAACACTACCTAACACTGTGCATAGGATCTCTTTATGTTTGGGTCCAATGTTGCAATCACTGTGTTTCTTCTCATTTTGAGTCATGCCACATCAGCAAAAGGAGGTCCTAGGTGCTTTACTACATTTCTATCATTAAGGTTGACTCTACTTTGAGGAGGCAACTCTTTCCCAGTCATTTCTTGAATGCCTTCCAGCCCAGGGAGCTCATTTACCAGCACTATATTTGACAGTGCTTTTCTGCTATTCATAGGGGTTTCAACTGAAACGAGTCTACCATGGGTGGCTCTGCTGGTATCTGAAATACTGGTAGCATAGCTTACAGCATCACAGCAATATGCAAGCTCTTAGAGCACAACAAGCTGACAGAGAAATGGGGGAAGATTATAACAAAACTGAAAAATTCCTATTAACTAGTGACATTGTAACTGTTTTAACATCATAATGTTGTAGCTCAATGCATTAAGCACATGTTTGTGTTGATGTTGGTCTACCAAATAAGCTGCCCTGATGGTCATATAAAAATTATAGCTTATTCAATAAATTACAATACATAGTACTTGATAATAATAATAAATGACTATATTACTGGTTTATGTATTTGTTGTTGTTGTTGTTGTTGTTAGGTGCCGTTGAGTCGGTATCCGACTCATAGCGACCTTCTGTACAACAGGGGAAACACTATTGTCAGTGCTTCTCTGCTGTTCATAGGGTTTTCAATGGCAGATTGATTTTTGGGAGGGGGTTGCCAGGTCCTTCTCCCAAGCCTACAGCTTCTGGTGTTCCCAGGTGGTCTCCCATCCAGGCACTAACCAGACCCTGCTTAGCTTCCAAGATCTGACGGGATCGGATGCCACAGGGCTACAGCTGCAGGTGGTTTATGTATTTACTAGACTATATTTGTATTGCTATTTTAGAGTATCCTCCTTTTACTTATAAAGAAATTTAAGTGTAAAGCAACCTTCAGGAGGTACCATGGAAGTCACCCCTGCCCTAGGAAACAGCAGCTGCATGTGGGTTGCAGCCCCTGGAGAATTTCCAGTGGAACAAGATGGGGTGGAGAAAGACAGTGATCCTGATGATCCAGACCCTGTATAGGGCTAGGCTAATATGTGTGTATGTGTGTGTGTGTGTCTTAGTTTTTAGTAAGAAAGTGTAGGAAGTTAAAAAAAAAGTAAAAACAAATTAAGTGGAAGAAAAGCTTACCAAATAAGGATATAAAGAAAGAAAATATTTTTGTACATCTGTAAATGAGTTTGTATTTTAAGCTAAGTGTTGTTAGAAAAGAGTCAAGAAGTTTAAAATTTTTTAAAGTTTACAAAGTAAAAATTTGCTATAAACTAGGGTTAATTTATTATGATAAAAGAAAATATTTTTGTAAACAAAAAGTGCAGCCTGAGTGTACAAAGTCTACAGCAGTGTATGGTAATGTCCTTGGCCTTCACAATCACTCACCCAATGACTCACCTAGACCACCTTCCAGTACTACATACTCCACTCATGGCAAGTGCCCTAAGCAGGTGTATCACTTGTTTATCTTTTGTACTGTATTTTCACTGTACCTTTTCTATGTTTACATATTTTTAGATACAAAAATATTTACCATTAGCTGGGAGTGATGGCTTACACTTATAATCTCAGTGACTCAGGAGGCAGAGGCAGGAGGATCGAAAGTATGAGGCTAGAGGCAGCCTGTGTAACTTAGAGAGACCTTGTCTCAAGATAAAAAAAAAATTTAAAAAATGGACTAGGAATACAGCCTAGTGGTGGAGCCCTTATAAAGTTTATGTAAGGCCCTGGGTTCCACCCCCAAGTACCACAAAAATAATTATTTACCATTGTGTTATAATTGCCTACTGTGTTCAGTACAATGACATGCTGTATAGAATGTAACCTAGGAACAACAGGCTATGCCACATAGCTCAGGTGTGTAATATGTTGTACCATGTAGATTTTTGTAAGTATACTATGATGCTAACATGAGGATGAAATCACCTAACACATTTCTCAGAACCTACTTCTATCATTAAATGACACATGACTAGTGATACAAGTGAATGGTCCTCCACAGGACATGGACATGAATGGAAGGAGCTTTCCATAGGGAAGGAGTGGAAGCATTTGAGACAGTGGACAATCAGGTACGAAAAAGTGAATGGGAATGTTTATAAAAGATCATACCAAGTCTAGAGTAAAGCAAGGAATTTGTTATTATTAGAATGTGCTGTGCAGAGGAAAAGAGGCTACGCAAGTGGCCAGGGATGAGATTAAGAGGGGCCTGGATACTTTGTTAAGAAATTTTGGTCTATTCTGGGAGTAATGATGGTTGCCAAAGAATTCTGAGTAGCTTGAGGTAAGTAGCATCATCAGATATGTACTTTAAAATGGACCTTGAGTCAGGTGTAGGGGCAGTGGGCTGTCATCTCATCAACTCAGGAGGTAGAGGCAGGACAATTTCAAGTTCAAGGTCAGAGGTAGCCTTCATATCCTAGTGAGACTCTGTCTCAAAATGAAAAGCAAAAATTAGGCTGGCAGTGCAGCTCAGTGGTAGAGCACTTGCAAAGCATGGATGAGGTCCTGGGTTCAGCCCCTCAGTACCACACACAAAAAATAAATAAATAAAATAAAATAGATTCTGAGAGCTTATTTGGAGGCTCTAGTAGGGGAGTACAGCTACTCTATACTCTTTACCCAAGAACTGTCCTCCTCTATCGGTATGGCTGTCCTCTTTGAGCACTCAGTGTCAGGAAGGATGCACAGGGAGTGATGAGGGAGGAAGTGGACACCCACCTAATCAAGCTAGGCCAGTTGAATCAACTCTGGTGATCAATAGGGTGATAGATGTCACAGCTGCATTGCCCTCCCATCCTGTACTTTAAAATGATCATTTAGGTGGCAGGGTTGAAGTGAACTACACTGGCAACTGTCTGCCCAGTATTTCGCTATGTGCTAGGAATAAAATAAGACCTGGGATTTAGCTCAGTTGGTAGAGCACTGCTCTGCAGTCTTTGAGGTCCCAAGTTCGATTCCCAGCACCGCAAAATGGGAGAAGGACGTGGCAACCCACTCCCAAGGCAATCCCGAAATAGTCAGCCATTGAAAACCCTATGAGGGTCGCTATGAGTCGGACTCGACTCAACAGCACCTAACAACAACAAGAAGGAATAAAATGATGATTAGTCAAAGTCCCTTGTCTCAAGGAGCTCACAGTCTCATGAGAAAAATGTGTTCAGATAAGATGGGAAAAGATAGGAAAGCAAAAGGGTCTATAAAACACAACACACTCCCTGTGTTTGGTCTTGCCTTCAGCAATGAAGCTAACTTTCTGAGGTATTTCTTCCTATGTAATACAATGTGCTTCAGTAGTTTTCCAAGTCTTCACTTAGCATGGAACACTTTTTAAAAACAAATATCATGTGAAGCAAAGGCTACAAATGTCAAGGAAGCCCTGTTTCAGTATAAGTAGGACAAAGATACAGAAATCTATCCTTCCATGCTCCAGTCCCAGTCCTCATGTGGCCTCTTAGACACTCAAAGCTCAACAGAGAACAGTTTGATATGATAGAAAGAACTTGCACTTTGGAGTCCAGCAGAGTTGAGTTTTAGTTTTGGCCCTACCAATCATGAGAAGTGTGTTGATGCGCAAGTCACTAATTTTTTCTGAGCCTCCTTCCTCTCATCTAAATAGAAACAATGACAACTACTTCTTAGGGTTATCGTGCAAATCAAATGAGATAATGATTGTAAAGTGGTGAGCAGAGTAATCTGAAACCAAGTAAGCAGCATTGCATAAATGATAGTTGAATTATCATTATTATCATTATTTCACATGTAACTGACAGAGTATATTTTCATATTACTCATGTTTTATATTAGTAATTTTTTTTTGTAGTACTGGGGATTGAACCCAGGGCCTCGAGCTTGCCTGCTTTGCAAGTGCTCTACCACTGAGCTGTACCCTCAGCCCATTTTTTTTACTTTTTGAGACAGGGTCTCACTAAATCACACAGACTGCCTCTGGTCTCAAACTTGAGATCCTCCTGCTTCTGCCTCCTGAGTCACTGGGATTACAGGCAATGTGCCACCACTCATGGCTTTATTAGTAATTTTTAATGTACAACTTAATGGGTATCATTCTGATACTTCCATACATGCATTTCATTGTACATTGTATTGTCTAAAGTGAGACCAACTTATCACTCACACCAGGTTACTCTGGTGTTGATTCTTCTTTCTGAAGCAGTTACCAAGTGTGGTTCTTCATTTGTTTCTTAATTGAAAATTTTTAATTTAAATTAATTAATTATTTAATTAATTTTTGCTATATTCCAGAGTTGAACCTAGGGCTTCATAAATGCTAGGCAAGTATTGTACCACTGACCTGCACTCCCAGTCCCTTTTTAATTTTTTTCCTTTTTTTTTTTTGAGACACAGTCTCACCAAGTTATGCAGGCTGCCTCTCGCTTCAAGCTCATGATCCTCCTCTTTCAGCCTTCCAAGTCGCTGGAATTACAGGCATACGCCACAGTGCCTGGTGGTTCATCAGATTTAATGTTCTAGAAATTCAGTCTCACCAGCATACCTTAAAGTGACTAAACATTGATGGATCAACTACAGTAGCCATAAATCATATGAAGAATGCCCAAATAGGTTACCAATACAATATTTATTAGTTGATAGAGTATGGCACTGCACTCTCTGAGGACACAGGTTCAATCCCCAGCACAGCAAAAATGGGAGAAGGATGTGACAATCCACTCCTGAAACAATCTTGAAATACCAGCCAGTGAAAACCCTATGAGGGTTGCTATGAGTCGGGCTGGCCTCAACCACCCTAACAGCAGCAAATCACAACCTGGACTTGATATTTTCTACATTTCCCATTGCAGCTCATGGAGTGTCCACCTCAAAGGGTAGATTACTTTTGCTCCTTCCTTAAAGGGTTTGTATTAGCTTCCCATCACTGTGACAAAACCTCTGAGATTTTGCTCATGTTTCAGAGGTTTCAGGTCATGTTCTGTTGGTTCTATTGCTTCAGGGCAGAGCACTGTGGCAGGGGGTGCATGGTAGAGCAAAGCTGCTCACCTCATGGTGATCAACTGGGAAGCAAAGTGAGAGAGAAGGGGTTGGAGTCCCAATATCCTCTTCAAGGATATCCTCCCAGTTACCTAACTTCCATCCACTAGGCCTCACCTCCTAAATGTTCCACCACCTCTCAACAGTGCCACAGGCTGGCAACTATCCCATTAGTGTATGAGCCTTTAGGGGCATTTAAGATCCGAACCATCCATCGCAGAGTTACTATCTCTAAATGCCGGCAATATTTTATGCTGTCCTCTGTATATGAACATCATCTCCTTGGTTAAATTCTCTTCTTCTGGATGGGTTTTTGTCATTCCACAAACTGATATAAATATCTGTGTATGTCTCTTTCTTCTTGAATCTTCTACCATCATTACACCCTTTATATTTGTCCTTTCACTTTTTTACATTTGATATAGACAAGGGATGGGACCATGTCTTGAAACTATTTCTTTATCTATCTTTTCATTACTTACCTTTACCTACCTAACACACTATCTAAATAGCTAAAAGCATTGAAGTATATTTAACTGCTTATTTAATTAATTTTTTAAATTTATTGAATGCTAACTAGATGGGTGATAAATCAGTGAAGAAGATAAAGATTATATAACAGTCATCCAGCCTACTTTAAACGTCCAGGATACCTTTGGGATTTGGAAGAAGGACGTGGAACATCCTGAAAGTTTTCTCTCATTGATTCTCTGCCACAAGTTTGGCAGTGGATCTTTTTGTTGCCATTTTGTGGATGAGAAAACTGAGGTCAGGCTCATACTCTGAGTCAACAGAAGAGCTGATATTTCACCTTGTGTCTTTCAAACGGGAGCCCAAATTCTTTTCCGAGTGAAGCCACATCGCCTCTGTACTAGTGAATGAAACAGTTACAGCATTTTTTCCACTTATGCAGTTCTTCAGAGCATTCAAGGCACTTCATAGCCAGAATCTCTCAGTGCTGGTGTAGCAGTTGTCACTTGGGGGATGCACTGAGCCCTCTGCTTTCAGACAAAGCCAGCTGCAGAAAGCACAGCCAACAGCTTCCAATCAAAGGAAATCCTGAAAAAAAACAGCTTCAGCCATCTCCCAGGGACTTTACCCATCACTGTCCCTGGCAATAAATAATACTTGAAACAGAGCTGCTCCTGCCAAGGTGGACTTCAAAGAAGGTGGGGTAGCAGCATTAGAACTTTCCATTTGGCATCTGCATTGTATGCCCATTCCAGAAGTTAATTCACAAAAAATAGGATGAAGGGAATGGCCGCTTCCCGGGCAGCTGACTCGTGGGAACTCTGCGCCTGCATTACCAGCAGGAAAGAGCAGCTTGCTAGTCTTTAAAGAGCATTTTCCCAGCGCTGAGCCTTAGAATGAGGCCTTGGACGGCTGCTGTGGCATGTGTTCTGAGCTAGTCCCAAACAAGCGCAAACACACCAGCTCCACTGATGAATGCAGCAGGACAGGAGAATGGAATCCAAAGCATGAGCCCTGAGAACAGAAAGTCCCAGCCCTTGCTCTTTGCAAGTTGCCATGAGCTCCAGCCTTGCAAGCCGCTGCCAAGGCTGGGTGGCCCCCGAGCAGGAAACTCTTTGGCAGCCTCTCCTGCGTGCTTTGCCCGCTGACAAAAGCACACCCTAGCCTTGGTTATTGCCCTTATAAAACAGCTAGAGGAGAATGTGAGCCAAATGTTTTAAATGGGCCTGGAAGAGGAATGTTAACTATGATTCCGCGCTGTAGAACAGTACAGTACAACTGCAACGACACAACACGCAGCGCCGCGTAAAGGAAGGGGCCAGGAGGAAACTGCCGCGGCTGCTCAGGCTTTCTGTGGCTTCTTCACCCCTTTCAGCATTGCTGCGGGGGCCGGACTGCCCTGTCCGCCCTTTGCAAAATGTGAAAAATGGGGATTTTAGTGGCTGTGATTACAGAGCCAGATTTTTTCAGAATTCTCTCAACTGGGAAAGACTGTACTACTCATCTAGTTTGCATATAAATAAAGGCAGAAATTGAAGCCTATAGAGGTCATCAGCAAGGTCTAGCTTTTCTTATTAAAATTCACTTTTCAGCAGAAAGCTCACGCATGTAGCATATCTTCATGTTCATTATGTATGTCTACCAGACAGTGCCCTAGATATTTTTCCCATACCTTATTAAATCCCTAAATAGAAATATTATCAACTACACTTAAAGAGAAAGAAATAAAGGTTGTAGGAGTTTGTGCAAATTGTCCACCCGGTAAGGGTTGGAACAAACATTCACTCCTACTGTCCCTGACCCTGAAGTCTAAGTTCTTTAAATTTATTAAAGTGTCACTCAAGTGACAGGAAAGGATTCTGTTCTATTTCTGAACTATTGATATGCATTTTTTTCTAATAATTGTAATGAAGAAATTCAAAAGAGGTAATGAGAACAATTTTCCATTATCTCTAAGAGGAAAAAAAATCTAATTGTTCTACTTCATGCTGAAATACCAGAAACATTGCAACATAAGGAAAAGGAGAAGGAAGACCACTAATGACATTGATATTTATTATTTTCTGGAAATTTTGCCAATAAAAAGTAGAGCCAGAAAGAGAAAACAAGAACCACGGGGAAAATGTAAATTATTATTTTTTAATGACTGCCTCTAACGTGTAAGCTAAATAAAAATAGCAATGGAAACTATTAGGAGTAGTTTTCTTATATCTCAGAAAATTAACCAAATGAAGTTTAAAATATCAATAACTTTTATATAAACAGCAATATCCATTTAAAAAACATATTGGCAGAAGACTGATTATCCCCAGATTAAAATATACCCAAAGAAAACATGTATTAAAAATAAATAAATAAAACAAAATAAATATACTCCCAGGAACTTTAACAAAATTGTCTAATCTATTTAAATAAAACCACAGTTTTATAGAGTCTCAAAAGCTAATTTTAGAAAACCAAAAAGTTTTAAGCTCCAGGATGAGATAAATGAACAAGGACACCAGATCTTCTTAAATTGATATATAAGGCTTATCATGATAGAAGTGAAGCTTTTATATTAAGAAAATGGTTGTAAAATTACTTGGCAAAGAATGAATAGGTAAGTAAAATAGCTGAGGCAATGTTTAAACCAAGAGAAATGAGAGGGAGTTTGCTAATAAAATCCCAGTCAAATGATACATATTACAATCATTAAAACAGAATCATATTGTCAGAAGCCTAGATGGTTAGGTCAGTAAAACAAAACAAAATTCTAGAACAGTCATAAAATACCATAGAACTTTATGGTGATAATAATGGATGTAGGAAAATTCAATGTAGAAAAGGTATAATATTCACTGAATAATATTGGCAAAAGTGGCTGGAAATATGCAAGAAATAAACATTTACTTGGAATGTAACATTTACTTGGGAATTTGGCAAGATGAAGGGAATTTGGCAAGATGATTCTCATCTCAGATATCTACCAATTCAAATTCTGTACACTTTATAGATTTGTGTAAAAGCAAAGAAAACAAATATTAAAAAATTGAAATTACAATGAATATTTCAATTATCTTAAAAGTAGAGAATAACTTCTAAATAAAAAATAAATACAAGAAATAAAAATGATAGCATATCAACCACAAAAAGTTATATTTTTTCACACAAAAATACAAAAATATAAAAGGAATGCAAAATTAGAAAAGGATATTTAACAAATGTGAACAGGGGTGCAACACTTTTTAAAAAATCTATGTAAGATGCATCTTCTAAATTCTTTAAAAATTCTGTAACAACTATTAGCACCTAATTAGCTACACATTAGTCCATTCTAATCAAGCACCAACATTCACTGTAGAATGGAGTTATCCATTATCCATGTATACAAAGTAAGAACAATGAGGCAAACAGAGGTTAAATTATTTGCACAGGGTCACACATCCATATACGTGTGTATATATGTGTGTACATATATATGTATGCGTGCGTGTGTGTGTGTGTGTGTGTGTGTGTGTATTTGCAGCCATAGCACCCTAGCATCCGATCCTGCCTGATCTCAAAAGCTAAGCAGAACTGACCTGATCAGTCCTTGGATGGGAGACTGCCTGGGAATATCAGGTGCTTCACTCTAGGGAGAAGGACCTGGCAATCCACTCCTGAAACAATCCACTTTGAAAAGCCTATGAACGGTAGAGAAGCATTGACAACAGTGTTAGACAGGGCACAGTGTCAGGGAATGTTTCGTTCTGTCGTACATAGGGCTGCTATGAGTCAGACCCAACTCAACAGCACTTAACAATGCCTTTGCATAGCCAATAAAACATTGATAGATATCTTTCTGGTATTATCTACTTTTGGCTATTTTCCATCTGACATCAGCAATAATGTTCCTGATTGCATGTCCTCTTCTGAATCCAGCTTGATTTTCAAGCAGTTCCTTAAATACATACTGCTGCAGTCACTTTTGAATGATATTTAGCAAAATTTTAATTATGTATATCATTAATGATAACATTTAATAATTTTCACATTCAGTTCGATCCCCTTTTTGGGAATAGGCATAAATATGGATCTCTTCCAGTTAGTTGCCCAGGTAAATGTTTTCCAAATTCCTTGGTATAAACAAGTGAGCACTTCCAATGCTATATCTATTTGTTGAAACATCTCTACTGGCATTCCATCAATTCCTGGAGCCTTGTGTTTTTCCAATTCCTTCAAGGAAGCTTCCAGTTCTTCCTTCAGTACCATTGGTTTCTGATCATATGCAAAGTCTTGAAATGGTTGTCCTCCACCAATTTTATTTGGTATAATGACTCTGTGTATTCCTTCCATCTTCTTTTGCTGTTTCCTGTGTAGTTTAATATTTTCCCTGTAGAATCCTTCATTATTACCATTCAAGACTTGAATTTTTCTTCAATTCCTTAAGCTTGAGAAAAACAGAGCATATTCCTCTGTTTTTCTATCTTCAGTTCTTTGCACATCATTATAATATTTGATTTCGTCTTCTCAAGCTGCTCTTTGAAATCTTCTATTTAATTCTTTAACTTCATGTCTTCATTTTGCTTTAGCTGCTCAACATTCAAGAGCAAGTTTCAGAGTCAGCTTTGACACGTAATTTGGTCTTTTCTTTATTTTTTGTTATTTAAATAACCTTTGCTTTCCTCATGATGTTTTTGATGTCATGCCACAACTCATCTAGTCTTCAATCATTAGTGTCAAATGCATCAAATCTGTTCTTGAAGTGGTCTTTGAACTTAAGTGGGATATACTCAAGGTCATATGTTGGCTCTTATACAATTGTTCTATTATTCTTCAGTTTCAGTTTGAATCTGCATATGAGCAGTTGATAGTCTGATCCATAATCAGTACCTGGTCTTGTTCTGACTTTTGATATTGAGCTTTTCCATCATCTTTTTCCAGAAATGTAGTTAACCTGGTTTCTGTATGTTCCATCTGGTGAATTCCATGTGTATAGTCACCACTTATACTGGTGAGAAAATGTATTTGCAATGAAAGGTCATTGGTTTGAAAATTTCTATCATGCAATCTCTAGCGTCATTTCTGTTACCAAGGCCCTATCTGTACATGGACCAAGAGGCAGTCATTCCAAAAAATAAGGAAACACTGCCTGGTTTAAAGTCAAGATAGGTGTATGTCAGGGATGTATCCTGTCACTGTACCTCCACAATCTCTATGCTGAGCAAATAATCCATGAAGATGGACTTTATGAAGAAGAATATGTCATCAGGATTGGAGGAAGACTCATTAAGAATCTGCATTATACAGATGACACAACTCTGCTTGTTGAAAGTGAAGATGATTTGAAACATCTGCTGACAAAGTTCAAAGAGAATAGCGTTCAGTATGGATTGTGCCTCCACATCAAGACTACAAAATTCCTTACAACTGGGTCAGTAAGCAACTTCATAAGTGGAGTAAAGATTTAGGTTGTCCAAAATTTTGCTTTACTTGGTTCTACCATCAACACTCATGGAAGCAACAGTCAAGAAATCAAAAGTCACATTACATTGGGAAAAGCTGTGGCAAAAGACCTCTTTAAAGTATTGAAAAGTAAAGATGCCCCATTGAAGGCAAAGGTGCACCTGACTCATGCCATAGTATTATCAGTTGTATCATATGGTTGTGAAAGCTGGACATTGAATAAGGGAGATAGGATAAGAATAGATGCTTTTGAATTATGGTGCTGGAGATGAATATTGAATATACCATGGACTGCCAAAATAACCAACAGATCCAACCTAGGAGTGCAGCCAGATTAATTCTGGAAGCAAGGATGGTTAGAATGCATCTTATGTATTTTAGACATTTTATCAGGAGTGATGTATCCCTGGAGAAGGACATCATGTTTGGGAGAGTGGCAGGTCAATGTAAAAAAGCAAGACTCTCAACTGAATGGATTGATACAGTGGCTGCAATAATAGGCTTAAATATAAAAAAAAGATAGTGTTCCTGGCACAGAGTTGTATTAGGGTTGCTATATTGCTGTTGTATATAGGGTTGCTATGATTTGGACCAAACTTGACAGCATCTAACAATAACATGTGTGTATGTGTGTGTGCATATGTGTGCACACACATGCATATAAGCCAGATACATTTGTCTACAAAGTTCCCATTTCTAAACGTGTCCATATATAAAAGTGGCCAAGAACAATGAGCACTTATTTCAAAGAGGAAGAAAGGGGTAACAAACATTTGTTAAACATTCAGCCTGCTAGTAATCAACATTGTTAAGGTGCCACTTTTAGCTATCAAACTGACAAAATAAATGAAAAATAACAATAGCAATCAATATTGACTGGCAAAGGTGAACTCCTCATAGCTTGTGGAATCCAATAATTCAGAAAACCTTTCCGGAAAGGAATTTGGCAAGATGAATTAAAAGTCCTCAAAATGTTCCTACCCAATAACTCAACTTCTAGGAATTTGTGTTGAGGAAACCATCAGAGAAACTCATACTGACCAATTCATGAGGAAATTCATTCATATTTAAATAAAGATTTGAAAGTAAAATTAGTTAAATTATAAAATACTCAGAACATACTTACAGTAGGCTGAATAATGTACTACTTCCTTCAAGACTTTGGGTCCTCAGCACCTATGAATATATTACCTTGCATAACAATGTGGACTTGGCAGATGTGATTAAATTATACATCTCCTTATATAGAGATCATCCTGGATTACCAGGATGGCCTCAATATAGTTACAAAGGCAGTTATAAGAGAGAACATGAGGGTCAGAGCTAGAGTAGGGGTTAAAATAGGCAATGTGACAAGAGAAGCAGGAGAGGATGCTATGTGACAACAGAAATAGAGGTTGGAGGGATATGGGGTTACCAGCCAAGGAGTGTGGGTAGTTGGACAAGACAAAGAGACCCATAAAGCCTTCAGAAGGAGCACAGCACTGCCAACACATTGAATTTTGCCCACTGACAGTGACTTGGGACTTCTGTCCCCCAGAACTACAAGATAATAAATTCATGTTGCTTTACACTTGATCATAGCCAAAAGGCTGAGAAGTGATTTATGTTGTCTTAAGCCACAACGTCTGTGGTAATTTGTAACAACAGGAATAGGAAACAAATACAATGAGCTCTAAAACATCTCTTAAAATCATATTTCCAAAAATAAATCATGACATGGGATCATTATGAAGGTAGATGCTATTTAAAAGCAAGGTTATAAAATCTGGCATTGATGTTAAATCACGTTTCAACCATGACCAAGATTTGATAGATTTGACATTCTCAAGTGCAGTACCAGGTCAAGAAACAAATTTCTGAATGAAATAGTTATAAAAAGATTATATGACTCTTTAATCCCTGTCTATCCACAGAATATGAAAAGATCCAGTTTGAGAAATTAAGAATGAGGAATTGCGGTGGGAATTCCTTTGGCGAGAAGAGCTGTTGCTATTGTGTGCAAAACTTTCTTGTGTATCCACAAAGTGTTTAAGAGAGAGAGAAGGAGTGTGTGTGTGTGTGTGTGTGTGTGTGTGTGTGTGTGTGTTCAGGAGGGTGATGCCTGAAGCCAATCTCACACCTACTAAGAAGAGTTTCAACAGAACCACTCAGAAAATCTGACGTATGTCCCTTGCATCTGGAAGTCACACAGTTCAACGGAAATCCCAAATTCAATGGCGAGAGCAGCTTGGCTGCTATTCTGCTGTAGGCATGAGAACAAGATAGTTGTGCCAGGTGGAAAGCACTCTTGCAGGAGTGGAGGATGTGTGCTTCCCATAGACCAAACACCTAGGGAGAGGGAGAGAGAACCAGTATGGGGTTTGAGTCCTGTCCAACAGGAATCCTGGAGGGTGAACATGCCCCACTAGAGAGAAGCCAAGGGTGGCATTGGATGACTAAGGGCTCAGACAAGAGCAAACAAGAGCTGGAGGAAAGGGTTGTGTATCACCAATCTCAAGAGAGCTACAGGCTCACACTCCTGGAGAGGTAAATTGCCTGAGAACACACAAAAGGCCTGTGGGAACACTGGCTTCAGTTGTCTGCCTGGACCAAAGTAGAAACCTACAGTGCCTATCACGAGGGAAATGTCTAGCTCCTCTCCTGACTCCAACCCCAGAGGGACCAGGAATGGGCAGAAGGTCAATGAGAAGAACAAAACAGAATGGAAGAAAACCGTACTGTGCCTGCCTCCTTCAGGCTCTCTGAGGCATCCAGCCTAACAGAGCAAGTGGAGGAGACCATTTGAAATCACAAAGTTTCACTTACTCTAAGAGATTGGAAATTAAAAGTTTTGAAAACTAATTGCACTTGTTGAAAAGGAGGGCTTTGGATCTCTCATCATTTAAGAGGGAGCAGATAAGTTGTGAGACTGACTAGCGTTCTATTGAAGGGCAAGGGAACAACTGCGCATCCTAATTAACCTTAAAGAGATAATGGAAGTGCAGTAAGTTTCCTTTGTGACTGTATCCCAAGAGTTGCTCTTGTCCAAGACAGTAGTTTTACGTTTTTGGGTTTTTTGTTTTTCTTTTTAAATTGTTAGAGAAAGAAAAGAAGAAAAGAGAAGCAGAAAGGAGAAAAGAAAACTGTGAATGAAAGGAAAGGAAAGGGTAAAGGAAAGGAAAGACAACACACCAAAATGTCAGTAGAGTTATCTTGTGTTGATAGGGGATGAATGGGTTTTATTTACTATTGTATTCTCTTTGCAATATTTTCACATATATTACTTTTATAATCAGACAGGTAAGTTTTAACATGCATCAACCCCCTCCATGCAAAAAAACAAAAAAGAATCCATCCTTTGTCCTTCATACCACATGGCTTTATTGAAAGAGAGTTCCAAAGAATGCTTAACACAGATAAAAATGGAAAAGACTTTGGTCATTAAGGGGCTTCCATAATTTCAGGTCAATGTGCTTATAAGAGCTTTCTGGACCTGCCAATATGGACTCCTTAGCATTTAGACTGATGCTTCCTTAGAGAAAGAACCCACACATAGTGAGAAGGAAAGAGTTGAACAGTAAACCATTGGTGGCCAAAAAAAGAAAAAATAAGCTGGCAGTTGAACTTCAGTTCATAAAAACCAGGGTGGTATTTGTTCATGGGACACAGAGAACACCCAGACAGACAAGACTAGCAGATAACAGAGAGAAAAAGTTTTCTAAGTAACTTGGAGTACTAAATAAACCATTTCTTATTAAACCTCTGCAGCTACAGCAACCACACCAGAGCACAAATGTGTGAAAATGCAAGGAAGAACAGCAAATTTGGGCAATTCCTACCTCCAGAAGGATCTCGGGATGGGGAAGTGTATAACGTACCTCAACTCCAGAATTTATCTTGTTGTAGGTACTGCATAAAAGTTCTTTTTTTTCCTTTTCCCAAGCTCCCTGTCCTGCCCAGCCCCCTTCATAAACATATGGGCACCTCACCGGGGTGGTTTGGCACCAGATGTCTCCTCCTCTCCGCCTTCTTTATTCCATTTCAGACTCTTGGGTGAATTGTCATGCCTGATATGGTTGATTTCAAAGCCAAGTTTAGACGATGTGAATAATTAAAATCATGAAACTGAAACTCTCAAGTGAAACATTTCTGTGTCCTGCACACAGAGGAAACTTGAACGCTGAATTGGACAGGAGATGCCAAACCGCAGCCAAACAAAAAAGGCTACAAATCCAGCATTTTAGGTACCACAGAAAATTAAGCACAGCAGGCAGAAAAGCAGAAAAGTTTATCTTGAGTCTGGGCCAAAAGTGAGCCAGGAGGAAAACAAACAGACAAACAAAAACTCTTTAGCACAATGTGTGATTCAACTACAGTTTGGTGGATGCCAGACCAGTGTTTGAATTGATCCCAACCAGGTGATGGGGTGTCTTTGAAGTTCAAAGAACAGATGAGCATCTGAACACACAACCATGCAAGGCTCTCTATCGTCTTTAAATACGATAGTAAATGAAAGATCTTTGAGGAGACCCAGAATAGTTCATGTAGGGTTCTGTGGTTTTCCTAGTGCCTGCACCCTTTAATTCTGCAAATGCATGTGCTGAAAACTTAACAAAGTTCCCTCCTATTAGGCATGTGGCTCTTGTGGGATCTAAGAGCTCCTTCCATCAAACCAGCACATCCACAAGGAAAATATATGCATGTTTATCCACACACAGAAACACATGCACACAGATCCACAAGGATCTGTGGATCTTGTTCCAGGAACTGTGTTCCAGGAACGCATGGGTGCACACACACATACACATCCTGACACACATTCTGACATTCATATATATATACTTGCCACACATTGGTATCACATAAAAATCCATAAAGATGTGTGGAAACTCAGTATTAAAAATAAAATCCAAGAATTTCATAATGGGGTAAAAATAAATGTGATCTGAGGAGAAATCAGATCATAGTTGTAAGTATTTTCCCCTGCATTGGTTCTAGTCATTTTCACTGTACTTTGCAGTATTTAGCACAATACAACTAGAAAAATTCAAATGCTTATGTTTCAAAATTACTTTTCAAGAAATATAATTCAAGAATGGTCATTGGAATAGGGTCAGAGGGAATGAGCAGGGCTTCTCATCTCTGTTAATATCTCTATCTAGACTATCTAGTAGATAGATATTCTATTTTTTCCTCACTCCCTAACAGGAACATAAAATTAACTTCATTCATGAAGTCCATTATTTCCAGTGGATAATGAAAGAAATAACAAAATGGGGGGGGGCCAAAATCTTAGCACAGTTGCGAATAATCTTGCTTCTTTAAGAGAGTCAATGTCTAGTGTATGAGTCCCAATGTTACAAAGTCTATACAACATTTAGAGTAAATTGTTTTCCCCTCATTCCATATCCTGAGTGTCTATACAACATTTAGAGTAAATTGTTTTTTGAGAACCCCCTCATTCCATATCCTGAGTGTCTAGTTTCTGTCAGTAACCATGTTAGAAACTACGGGGTCTTTCCTCTAGGAGCTCCCTAGGGATATAGTTACAAATCCTCCACCTCCAACTATTTGTCCTTGCAACATTTACCCAGGGGGTAAGAAAAAGGGATTGCTATTTCCCCTAGTTGGCCAAAGAGGAAATGGAAGTGAGTCATTCTGGAAGAAAGAGGCTTCAAAGGCATGTTGGAGCAGATCTAAAAACTCTTTTGGAACAGACTGTCCTTGCATTGATTGAGTTGAGCTCTCTTTGCCATGTGCAGTACAGAAAAATTCACTTGCCAGCTGGGAAAGCACATGAACTATCTTGTGAGGCTTAACTCTGAAGGCTAGAGCAAAGCTTTACACCTCCAGGATGATATCATTTTAGAACTATAACTAACATTTAATTTTTCCTCCCCTTAATCAACCAATATGAGATGTTCCATGGCAGGCCTAGCAAAACTGCATAGCAATGCTAGAAGGGGTACTTCTTATTTTAGTTTGACAGTGGCTGCCTTGGGGTGTACTGTGAGGATCTGTAGTAGCTGTGTCAGTCACAATGAAGCAAATGGGTGGTGGCAGTGGGAGAATTCTGCATGGACCTTGTACTCAGCAGGTCCCCTGGCCCACATTCTGAAAGAGGAAGCTAATGCATTGCACACACCCCTGTCATTCTCATGTGCTGATATGGACAGGCTACCAGCAAGCACCCCTGACTCACCTCCTAAGCAAGGCTTGAGTGAGTCCTGTGTGTCACCAAAGAGATCTTTATTTCAGATGTTTAGCCACCGTGGTGTTTCAACACTGCACACAAAGCCACAGCTTGACCGCAATCTACTACATCTATGTTTTTGGCCATAATTTCACGCCTGAGTTCCAGGCTTGTAGCTACAACATTCTGCTGAACATCTTCACTGGCATGTTCTTCAGGTACCACAAACTCAGCATATTAATAAACCAAAGCTATCTACCACTAATAGTTTCCCCCCCTAAAAATAATTATATTTTGTAGAGCAAGATTCAGCCAACACTTTCTGGAAAGAGACAAGTAGTTATTTTTTTGTCTTTGTGGATCCTATGGTCTTTCTCACAACTACCCTACTCTGCTATTGTGCTGTGAAAGTAGCAATGGACAATATATAAATGAATGTGTGTGGCTGTGTTCCAATAAAACTTTATTTACAAAAACAGAGAGCAGTTTAGGTTTTCCCTATGATCTGTGAGACATCTATTCACACTCCAATCAGAAATTCCTGAGTTGTTTTAGATTCCTCTTTTACCCTAATTTTCACACCCTCCAATTATTCTCTGTCTTACTATCTCTTATATACATCTTGTCTCTTTTCTTTCATTCTACCAGCATTTCCTTTAAATCAATGACAGAAATTTTTGCTTTTATTTATTTATTTATCTATTTAGTATGCATGTATGTAAATATGGAGCATAGCCAACTGCTATGGGCAAAATAAGCATACAGTGTGGTGACATCCTATGATCTCTACTGCTCTTATTTTGTTGCTCAAAAGATATTTGTTGGATACTTATACCACATATGTTTTACCAACCACTGAGGGGTCATTGATAAAAAAGAAAGACATGGTCCTTCCTCACAGAACTTCTATAAAATTAAAGGAATATTATTTTAAAGTCTACAAAATAAAATATCTCAAATAATTTCTGAAAGTGGCTTGTTTTGTCTACTTATTAAAACATACTCCAAAATTAAAAACTAATTTAAAAACAACATAAACTCATATCTATATATTCTATATTTTAATAAAAAACAGTTGTTTAAAGTAAATAAACCCTAAGGTGAAACCAGCTTACTTATCAAAAAAGTA